>BMAT01000466.1:23851-50814 GCA_019649035.1 Elysia marginata
TCTCTCTCTCTCTCTCTCTCTCTCATTGCCTGGCATGTCATCTAACCATAACCAATATTATGTTTTGTCCACATTTAGGTAGAGTCATAAATGTGACTAGTGAACGAGCCTTCAACCCTAGGGCACAAAGTGCTCCTTACTGCCTAGCCAAATCTGGATTGACCATTTTCTCAGATTGCCTGAGCAGAGAAATGTCAGAGTTCAAGGTCAAGGTCATCACCGTAGTGCCGGGAGAATTTGCTGGCGCCACATCCATAGTAAAACCAGAAATAGTGAGCACTCAACACTTGACTTTAAAATCAATAAACTATCAAAGTTGGAAACAAACCAAGCTGATAACTACACAAAACATCTTTTCAGATTTGATGTAATTCTTTTCATTTAATATGAGGGTTGAACTATACTTGCAACACAAAGATAAGCACAAGAGGTCTTGGTTAGTGTCGATATCATGATCTTAAGGCAGTATGTCTGCCGTGTCAAAAATGGTTTTAGTTCAAAAAGTTTTTTTTTCAAAATATTGTTGCTAAAGTTTTATATTTCATACTGTTGTATATTTTATGAAGTTTTTGTACCCTTTTATAGTTTTTGCTATGCATGCATAGTTATTTCTTTACATTTTGATCTCTCAACCTTCCTCTCTCCAACCCAAACACACACATACAGTTAATCAATTTCAAAAGCTGTTATCTTTATAGGCACCGCTATGTTCCAATCAAGTATTAAATCAGTAATGGATGGTTTGCTTTTTTTACCTTGATATTGTACAAGAGATATTAGAAAAGAAATGACTGAAAATTTTACATATTGGCTGTATTAAGGTCATTAGCATATATATATCTGAGAGGTCCTGGTGTTCAATCCCTAGTCCAAACAAACCTTATTGTGCACCCCTGTGTCCACCCAGCCCTTAATGGGTAGCTACGTCTATTAGGACTATTGAAAAGCAAACGCAAATTACCAAGCTGTGTTCCAAGAAAAATTAACAACCCTAAAGTATCAATCAAGGGTCTGTTTTTACTTTTTGTATCTAGCTCAACGGACAGGCACTAACGCCTCAGTAACACTAATATGAGTAGGGTATGCCAACAATTTTCTTATCCCTTTTTTGTAGTGTCTGTGATGATGTCACTTTATTTGTAATGCAACCAGTTAAATGTTGCAATTCTTACAATACAAAACATCAATTTTTGTGTATTTTTCTGAGTTTCCAGATGTTAAAAGAATGTGCAACTCACAACTTTTGCGAGAAATATTTACCCTTCTATTAATCTATAATGTAGATTAAAAGAACAATTAAATACCATAGAAGCTTGAAAAAATAAACATCTCCAACCGGGAAAATTATAGACTTTTTAAATGTTACAGAAACATAAAAATATACCAAAATAATTTAGTTGCCAAACAGAGTTGAATTTAACCCTAGAAGCATGCGACTGAAAAAAATTGGAAGTTCTTTCTTTAGAATTAACACCTAGGGAAATTGTGATGCCAAAAGTGTAATATTAGCGTGTTTTCTAGGATTATGAAAGAGTTTTCCCAAAAGGTGTTAACATTAAGTAGATTTCACTGTATTTTTAAAAGACGTGTTGTCAACTTAAAGTTTCCAACATGTGACTTTTTTACCCTGGTCTTGAAATATTTATACAGAATAAGCCTGGTAAAGTGAGTCCATCCCGTACATTTTTGTTATTTCTCTGACCAGGCTGAAGGTCTTCAGGACCGACTGCTTCAAGCCCAGGCGTCACTGTCCCTCCAAGATCAACAGGCTGTGCTGTACAGCAAAGACAATATTGAGACAATGGTCAAGTCTTTCCAAGGTGCCATGGAGCTCTCAGGAACGAGCTGTGAGCCTGTGATACAAGCTTACATTGATGCGGTGCTGAATGCGGACCCTCTAAGCTGCTACCTGGTGCATGGATTCAAAAGACAATGTTTGGATCCTTATATTGTGAGTTCTGCTTCTTTTCTAATTCATTTTATTTATTTGTCATGTAACCAGTCTAAATGAGTTATATATCGAAAATTATGATTTGGGGAAATACTGTATAAAAGTATAATTTTTGCGCTTTCTATTTTATATTTTTTAAATATAAAAAAAGTTTGAACTACCTTACCATAAACTTTAAATAGTGTCATAGAATTTGGAATATTTGAAAGCTGATAAAAATGTATTATTCAAACTATTTAAGCCTTGTAATGATAAAATGGCACCATCTGACTGATTAGCGCGGGTTCTTATACACAATATGGCCAGGTTAAGCTGTGTATATTCATCCACAAGCTAACAAATAAGAAGCGCTAAACGACTTAAGAACAACAATAACAAACAACGAAAACAGGGACCCAGACACTTTGTCTATTATTAGTGGTGATTTTAATCAAACAATTCTAACAACTGTGTTACCAGATTACTACCAAAACGTTACCTGTCCCATTCTAGGCAAAAACACATTAGATCATTGTTATTGCAAGATAAAGTCAGCGTACAGATCATTTGAGCGCTCAGGTCTCGGCAACTCGGACCACTCCTGTGTTTTACTCTTACCGAAATATAAACAGAAAGTTAAGAGCTTGCAACCACACAATCAAACTGCTATGGGCCCAAACTGGCGTCGAAAAACTCTAAGACTGTTTAGAAACAACACAACGGGACGCGTTTCTCAGTGTAGACACAACAGTAGATGAGTTTACAATTACAGACAGTGTATGTTCATAAAATTTTGTGAAGAACTTTGCTTATTAATGAAACAAAAAAGAGACCCCCTAACAGCAAATGCTGCCCTAGTTGCCCATGGCAAGAAGGGTTGTGAGTGAGTGACTAACAGCAAATTGTGGTTTAATAATGAAGTGAGACAAAAAATTAAAGAAAAGGACACAACGTACAGGAATAAAAACAACGATTCAGAGACCTATCAAACAACAAAATTTGAACTCAGAAAGTGTGTCAAAACAAGTAAGAAAATCCAATGAGACAAACTTGAAACCGCTTTTAGCGTGAAAGGCTAAAAAAAGCTGTGGGCTCAAATGAACTTAATTACTCAATACAAGAAAGAGCGTGATTCCTGATAAAAGATATCTTTAGCTCTTTGTTTGAACTCGGCCAGGAATACTTTTTCATTCCCAACACCCTGGAATAACCAGACTACACCAAAGCCATGTGCACATAAGCATGCTTGTATATCGCTACTCCAGTTTGGTATTCCTTTTTTATGGAGGCCAATTAGCATAGTAAACGATTGGTGAACTTCTGGAAGTTTCAATAACCTCAGCCAATATTTTATACATTTAGCCATGGTATTAACTCTTAAGGGGTACCTCCCAGTCTCACCATAAACAATGGAATTAGTGGTAAACGTAGATACATTTAGATATCTTTTTAAAGCAAATGTATGGGCCTTCTCAATTTCAGTCATTTCTTTAATAATAATAATAATAATAATAATAATAATAAATGACTTTTATATAGCGCTTTACCACTGCCTATGGCGATGCTCAGAGCGCTTTACATAGATAAAACTTGCTTTAACAATTACATAAAAACAGCAGCGCGGAGATCTACAAAGACATAAATACATGTAATTGTAAAATTCCTGATTATAAAAAAGACATAGTTCATTAATAAATAGATTTAAAAATTGTCGCTTACTATAATGTTAGCTATTATAAAACACAACAGTTTCCAGAAAACATTACTTTAAAAAAAAGAAATTTCTTAAAGATATTTTATCACAATATTATACATAAAAGCAGATATATATTTATAAATATTTTTTGGGGGGGATATGGTAAATTTAGAAAAATTAATTCATAAAAGAAAACCAATGGATGTCTTATTAAGAGACAGCGCCATATGCCTTTAAAAACAAATGGTGCTTTAGTGCTTTTTTGATAATTTTCTAGTCTTCTATGTGACATAGAGGCCTTGGCAAAGAGTTCCAGATATTTGGACCTAAAAACGAAAAAACATCTTTCACCTAGCGTTTTATATCGTTGGCGAGGAACAACCAATGTTTTGTTGTCATTACAAGACCTTAAAACTCTCCCTGGTTGGTATACTTTAAGCGCTTCTTGAAGATATACTGGTCCACGACCATTTACTATAACGCCCCAAATTTCAGCACGATAGGTAAGATTTCTTTTCAATCGGTTGTTCGTTTTTGTTAGTTTATCTTACATTCTGTCATTATGTAGTGCAGGGCTTGAAATAGACCGCGGCATGGCGACAATTTGCCGTAATGCCCTCAAAATCAGAGGGTCAACCGCGGCAATTTTTGCCGTGCCCTTGTTTTGTTAAGTTGAAAATATCGTATACCGGTAATTACATAAATTCGGGTGACAAACAAAAACGGTGCCGACCATCAATTCAGTCAAAGTACAATAGACCTATATAATGCGGTCTTCCGTTGCGACAGGGTTTGGTCTCGTGTCGTGTCTTGTGCCCTAATCATCAGTACCGACCTTGACAGATCGTCCGTTGGCTAGACCCGCGGTGTGCAAAGTTTCACGAATGCAGTAAGAGTTGTGATTGATAGCCGTAACGCATAGATCTAAAGCCTACTGTCTTGAGTGTCTTCTATGTATTCCCACACAAGCATTTTCAATTTATCGATCGATGCAGAGTGTCGCCGACGCGTAGTGGGCAGGGGGAGAGTATGCAAAAATTATAGGTCTACAAGCGAGCAGTAATAAATGAAAGTCCGTTACCCGATGCACAGGGAATTTCTTAGAAATGGCAAGGGCCGTAACACATATCGAAGTTTTGCGCGTTTTGTTTTACACAAAGTTTTCTGCATTTTGTGCCACACGGACCAAGAGCCATTTTACCGCGAAAAAAAAACCCGAAGGGATCTGGGTCAAAGCACCAAAAAACGCTAGAAGTTTGATGCATTTTCCATTAAACGCTAAGATTTGATACAATGTAGATCTACATGTACTTCATGCGAGTACCGTATCAATGAACTCAAATAACTACATGTAACCATATGAATATTGGGCTACTAACGGAAATTGGCTTATATACAAGAAATCCACATCTAGTCATATTATACTGCTGTTGAGGTGGGTGGGGGGCGTAGATATATAGATAGAGAGTGAGACAGAGAGAGTAATATTTGAATTCATGATAAATGTAGGCCTACGTAGTTTAAGGCTTCAATATCACTCACTCTACTATAATATGTTACTGAGTTAATAAACTATTCAGCTCATCTTAATCATCACCTGCCAGAATCATATGCTTCTCCTGCATCCACACCATCAAATTGAAAAGGAGTCACATCATCAACAGCTCATATATATTTTATCATCATCCTCGTCATCTTCATCATGAACATGAGTGGGAAAATCGTCATAAAAATAATCACCACCATCATCATTATCATCACCAATGGATACCTCAGCATCAACATCAGCAGCCACACAGAGAAGAAAAAGACAAAAATTGCCACTAGCAGTATAAATTAAAATTGTGAAAATTGTGGAATCTGGAGTGACTAAGGTGGACCACATTCTTTTTGAAAACATTTTCGTTAATCTTCTGTTCCACATACAGAGAACAGTCACAAGAACAGTCAATGTCACTGTGTCAGCAAAGCAGCAATATTTGGAGATCAGGTCATATGGATGAATAAAAATAAAGAAAGATATTTTAGTGGCATATGTGAAGTCGGAGGCAAGGAAGAAAAATGTCTTGATGAGAGGAGTTCAGATTATACACAGCCTTTAAGAAAATGGATCAGGCAGAGATGGAAAGATTAAAAAAGAATGTTACTATTTTTAGTCTTTTGTTAAATGTGATTTAACTGGGATTTACTTTTTCTAATTTCTATTTATATGATTGCTCTTCTTTACATGTTTTTTTAAATAAACAAAGACCCTCTCTATACTTTTGTAGAGAGCAAGGTACAAATCGTGTTGTTATTTACTAAATTGTTACTAATTTTAACCAACAAAATGATCACCTATAACTTTTGCCTTGGTGCCCAAGCAAATTGCCTTGGTGCCCTCTGATTTTCAGGCCTCACCGAGGCAATTTTTGCTTGCCCTTCAGAACACCTAATTCAAGCCCCTGGTAGTGATGACGTTAATGCTGTTGTACAATAGAGCTGTTCTTTCTTTAGAATATTTGATAAATTTACAAATGGCAAATCAGTTGGCTGGTTGATTGAACTTTAACGTCCCAGTCAACTTGGAGTTTATATCAGAGGCGGGGCTTGGGACAATTGAAAGCGTGCTTGCCACACTGTAAGGAACGCTTGCATACACCACACCCAGTCACATTATCCTGACACCAGGCCGACCAGACTTAACACTAAATCCATAATGCCAGACACTAGGCGGATCAGCTGCTAATACCAATTTTTAAGTCCTTGGTTTGACTCGGCCGGGGATCGAACCACGCACCTCCCGATCTCTGAGCGGGTGTCTTACCACTAGGCCACAGAGCCAGTAACATTCATCAGAAGAATAAACTATATTATTTCTATTATAATCTTCAGTGCCAGTTTCATCGACATTTGATAACATAACGTTATTACTTTAAATTTAATAACACAGACAACACCATGTTTATAACAATTTATACCCTACCTACCGGAACGGCTATCTTAATTCTAGCTTGTTTTATTCAAGCATACCATAGATCTATATTCCGAGTCTAGTAGCAAACAAACACTCCAATCTCTCTCTCTCTCTCTCTCTCTCTCTCTCTCTCTCTCTCATCAGACACAGGCAGACACACACATGGCTTTCTCTTCCTCTTTGTTTTCCTTTTCTGTTATTTTGACACTGTAAATCTGAATCTTTTGTGCAAACGGGTTTAAGTCGGATGAATGCAGCTTAATTTAATTAAAGTTTATCTAGCCAATACAATATTTCAAACTTACATAAGATGATAAGTACATGTATGAAAAACAAGCAATACTTATCTAAACAACAGGCTTTACTTGTCTGCTCAATGATGTTTACAAAATGGGATCAGCGCAAACAATATGGCAGACTTTCGAATTCTGGAATTTACCAGACTCACCTGAAGGGCCAATCTGTAAGGCCGTGACCAAACCTATGCATGTTGCATATAGTTGGAAAGGTCTTGAGAATATATAATGAAATATAATATTTAAAAATTAATCAAATCAAAGTAATCAAATTGTATTCTTATGAGTAATTTGTGAAACACCGTAAAAGTCACCTGTAGTGCAACCTTTTTTTATCATGTAACAGCATTTATTCACAGATTTTTACTCTAGTTGCTGTCTTTTAAAAGCTTATATTAAAACAAAAACAATATAAATACAACTTGAAAAAAGAAATGACATTTTGGAACCCGATTACTCGTAAATGACGTCAAAACAGGCTATTCTTTAAAATTCAAGAGCAAATTACGGTTATAGATATTTTTGCACCAAGCCTATTCATGGTGAATATCATGTCAAAGGTCTCCGAAATTAATTTACTTGGCAATACTATGTTTGCAAAATAATTGAAAAGTATCGTGCAAAAAGAAGACAACTGCAAAACCTACATTTTAAAAGCTGTTTTTGTTTAATGATAGTTATTATTGAGTATAGGCATATAGATGTTCATACAAAGGTGACCCAGTATAAGAGCAGATGGCAGATGGCAAAACTGAGCGTGTCACTGAATAGCCTGTGGACCGTTCCGTTGAATCAAAAGGTACTTCAAGTAGTAATTACAACTCAGAGGATAAAGAGATAGAACAAAGTGGAACAATTGATTCTATTGACAAACCCAGTGTCCGCTCAGGTAGAAAAGAAAAACCAAAAGACATTGACGCCAGAGCGGATGGAAACAAGCGATATCATGATGGATCCCAGGACTTTGAAGTATCTGGAGGAATTGATGAGGACCAAGAATCTGAAGTTGTGTGGAAAAAAGAATTCCCATGTAAACTAAGTGAGGCTCCTGAACATTTTTTAGTCCAGTACAAAAGGGAAAGGCTAAACTGTGTCAAAGATGGCTTCGACAGATTTAAGCGGCAGTTATGTACAGACTGGAAAAATTTAACTGCATTTTCTCCAAAAAGCTTGACATTCTTTGGAAGTTATTGAGAGGGAAACAAGCACCTGCAACTGTGGCAAGGAGAGGGATGCTGCCATTTCAAGCAGCTTTCAATTACAATCTGCAAACCTATTAGGTATTCATTATGACAAATTCCAGTTCTTCTTTTGGAACATCATGAAGTCTATGAACAGTTCTGTAGTGGACACTTTGTAATCAGACAAAGTAACAGGGACTGGACTTTCTTGCGATCTTGTCATTGAGCAGGTCCTAATGAGAAGCGCGGGTAGCTGTGGCTTTGATGTGTCATCTGGCACCCAGTGTTTGCTATCAATGTCTCCTTGTTCTAAAATTAAATGTATTAAGCAAGAATTTACCAACGCACAGGATAACACACGGTAGCAACATAAGGGGAGCACAGAGTCATGATAGTCCTGTCAAAACAAAGACAATGAAGTCAAATAACAGTCCCTGATGGCCATATATATACACTATATTAATCCCTTTCGGGAAATTTGTCTTCCTTTCTCAGCGTAACTGTGTCGCCACAAAGCAGCGCCACTAATACCATAGACCCTTTAGGAACACTTCCCTGGGAAGCATTGCCACAGGGGTTATATTGATGAGTCTGTGACTCCAAAAAATGCACAAAAAGGAGGGAAACCAAATTCTTGGAGGGATTGTTTGAACTACTGTGTAAGATTATTCCTTAAAATTATAAGACCATGAACTAAAAATCCTAAGCAAAGAGCACAAGTTGATGCTGAATCAATCCCTGGTGATCACATGCTGCTACTGCCAGCGTCTGTCACAGCAACAAAAGCCACCTCTATAGAAAGCAACAATCTTTTCAAATTTGAGCTCATAAGTTACCAGTCTGCACTATTTGACAGATATGGACTCCTATGGGATCCTGAAAAGTCAGCTCTTGCTGGTGTTCTACCCCACGGAATGTACAAAAGCATTCTACCATGTTGTTCCAAATGCTCCAAGAAGTGTAGGTTCTGGTGGAGCAGCAACTAGTGTTAGATGGAGGTTCCCTTTTTGATTGATTAGCCTGGCCACGTGGCTCAGGCTGTAGAGGCATCGACTGTTCACATAATGTACCAGAGATGTTATTGGAAGGAATACTGAAAGAAGTCTAAGGAATATAGAAAGAAGGCTGAAATACTGTGTCTGTGAATGTGACTGTAGGGGAAATACTGAGATCGCATATCATTTTTCTATGGTATTTTCGATTTATTTGATATACAAAGTTATTGCATCTTCGTATGATATCACCATCCTGCTTTGAAAGTTGAATTTTAAAGGATATGCAAGTGTAGTTTTAGGTACAGATGACATTACATGGGAAAATATCTCATACCTTTGAAATTCGTGTTTTTGTTATTGTTGTTTTTTTTGTATTTTTTTTTGTCTTGTTTTTATTTTGAGAAGGGGGTGGGAGGGGGTTGAAATTACAAGTACAAGTACCTTTCAAATACTTTGCAAATATCATAATTCATAATAACTTTTCAAGGCATTTGCATTGAAATACAACTTGTATGTCTGGTGCAAAAAAAAAAAGATTAATGATTATATTTTGCTCTTAAATTTCAAGGAATGGCACAGTGTGATAATTTAAGGCCTTTAAGATTCGGAAAGGTATCTCTGTATTATACTATAATTTTATCTTGCAAGTTGTATTTCTTGGTTTTTTTTGTGACTCATCTAATGGTATTAAACTAGAGTAGGTTCTGAAAATAGTTGTATTATGATAAAAAGGGTTGCAGTACCAGTGACTTCCGCACCCTTTCCAAAATTACTCTTATGAATACAATTTAATTACTTCGCAAATATAATAATTCATACTAAATTCTAAAGACCTTTCCAACAATATGCAACATGCATAGGTTTGGTGCGAAATTCTCCATAATGGTATTTTACTCTTTAGTTATAAGGAATAACGTATTGTGACATCATTTACAGGTAGTAGGGGTTTGATTTCCGTGTCCTTATGTTATTTTTCAAACTTATATGACCTCATACTATAAAAATCACAAAGAAAAAATTATGTTACTGAGATTTCCTGTCAGAACTTGTCTTTACTAGACTATGGTAGCAATATATAAAGACAGACATTATAGGTGGTTGGGTTGAAATGACGATATAATAAGACACCATTTCTTACTTTATGCAAAAAGCTAATGTGACATTAATTACTCTGTCTTTTTTAAAACGAAAGGGTGAGGATAAATTTTTCAGAACATATAAATCCTAGCCAAAACCTTTTTTGAGGTGCAGTGCCGTGAAGGCCCTAGTGCAGTGAATGCAGCCATCTATTTTTAGTTAGAGCTTAGACTATGGAAGATTCTGTAGGGGCAGGTATTGGTTATCAGTGCCAGGCAGAACACTTAATAAAGGTGATTAAACTTTCTTACTTTTTGTCATAGATGCTGAGTAGCGGAAATTCTGCTATGTTCTGACGTCTCCGATTATTTTCTGCTATCTACTGTCACTGAATGTCCATGCAGATATCCGCTATCACCGATACAAATTTAAGGAGATACATGCGGCAGGTTGCTGCCTATAAAATTAATTCTATTCTACTCCCGTAGAGTATAAAAAGAGGATCACCTGAGGGATAAACCTGTGGAAACCCAACTTTTTCTCCAAAGGATCATCTGCGTACCAATCCAACCGGCTAAGTAAATAAAATAGCGGAGGTTGATGAGAATTGCTCGAACCAGAGAGCGTAAAATGAACCTTTACAGGCTAAGTTTAGAAGAACAGAATATGAAAGTAGAAAGTTCTTTTTAAGCAAAAGCACAGGTAAATTTGTAATCTAGGGTTATCAACAGGCGAAAAGTTTGCAAACTTATTATACCTGACAAACTTAAACAGTCCTAGCACAATATCATAGCATAGTCAAAAAAAGGTTCTAAATCAATGTTGTACCAGCCAAGCAAGACAGATGGACTAGATTAAGATTAGCTACCAGGTACTGCTATAGTAGGTCATTTCATGAAACTTTTACTGAACTGCAAACAGTACTGTAGATTTATGGATCTTTTATAGGTCCAACTTATAATTTTTCACATCTAAGATCTAACAGTATCTCATTAAACTTAGTCTAGATTTGTATTTTTTTCAAGGGATGCAAATTCATTTTAGACAGAAATTCAGACGGGGGTTATGGGTGTCAACTGAAAGCCATAACATCTAGAAACCTTTATGTCAAGGACAATGGATATAGGGATTGAGATCTAAATAAACCAGCAATGTGAATTTTTAGTATTTAACACCTAATCTAATGCCAATAATGATATCTGTACATGTATTTAGATTTAGATTTTTGTTCTTACTTCTAAGATCTAGCTTGGATTAAATTTGTCTAACATTGAGGAATTTTAAAGGAAGCTGACAGGGTGAATTGAACGCTACTTGCTGAACTTAGATCTCAGCCCAGATCTTTTAAAAACAAAATAAATCATTAAAAAATGGCTCAGGAGACTTCTTTGCATAAAAGGATTCAGTTTCTGGTGAATATCTATACTTGGTTTTAAACTAAACCAATCTCCCTTTAACATGGAAAAGGGTGTAGGGGTCGGGTCAGTCATCATTTACTGCACTTAACTAGTGCACAAAGAACTGTTTAGTACCATCTCCATACAGTATTTGGATGAGACTATCATATTTTGTCAGATTTACCATTCAGGACAACAGTTGGTTTATTTACTTTTCTTTCTCTTTCTCTTTGTCTTCTTCATCATGCTTCTTGATGTCTTCCTTTTTCATATAAATATATTCTTAATACTTGGGCTCCTCTTCCTTCTTTAGTCTCTTCTTCAATATTTTTTTTTATTTACCACTTTGACATTATGAAATTCAATATTGTAATAAGAAAAATGTAATTTATTTCTGTTGCTTTTTTGTCTTTCCCAGCTTCTGGTCAGATGCCGCCCTTTTGTGCCTGAATGTTTGATGCACACTGTGGAAAAAATCCTTTTTTTCTTATTGAAGTGAACAATTCCACTAAGGTAAATAATGGAAGCTTTAAATACTTGAATGTGTTTATTATTTATAACTAATAAACATTCTTAATTTGAATAAGTTGTAAGGGCAGCGAAAAGTAGAGTGTAAATTCTTTTATGCTTTGCACACTGTCAGAATGTGTAAGATGTAATAGTTTTATCATTTATCAATTTTTGCTGTTATCTTGAGGTATTAATATATAAGGTAATGACTATGTGGAAGTGTTTTAATTTTTTTTCACCAGTAGTATATTTTTACATCTTAAAAAAATTTAAAGAAAAAATTTAAAATACATTGTCTAATCACTTTTACGTTTTTTTAGTTCAAATGAAAATATAATTCAGACTTTTTGAGATTTGTTGTAACACAGTAGGCAAAACTCAATTTTTTTAATGCAATATCTATGTATACTGTAAGTGTTGCTTGTTGCCCGTAACTTTCTGCAAAGGATTTATTAGGATTTTACAAGTGTATTAGGATGAATGTATGATAAACGGAAAGTAAAATTGACTAATACTGTCTTTTGAACTTGTGTCAGTAACACAACCTGGTTAATGCTGTCAGAGGTTGCATAGGTTTATTTTTTGAGTAAGGGCCTTTCCAAAGGTTTATCAAATACTGAAAATGTAAAGTTGTTTCCTTTTCTCTAAATCTACAAGACAAACAAAACCTTGGCTTCCTAAGTGTCCAACCTCTATTTGTGAAAAGTGCTTTAGAGCCTGTTCATAAGATGACTTGCCCATACTACAGGAAATCCATTTTTTTCAATAATTAATTATCACCCTATTCTGGCAAGGTTAACAATTACATGTAGGGAACTGTATGACTCAGTAAATGAAGTTTCAACTTATAAACCTTTTCTTGATAAGATAAGAAAAAAAAAACATGTCTAATGCTTATAGTATAAATATCTTGCCCAGCAGCCTCACACCTGATACATTTTGTTCAACTTAAAGGCAAATTTTCAATTTTGTGATAGCCTCAAATAAACATAATCCTTTTAAATTATTGTTTTCTTGATTAAACATGTACACGTTAAATATATGCCTTTGCTTTTATTTGCAAGGAAACAATTTTTCTTTTCTTTCTTTTTTTGAGTCTACTTTGTTCCTCGAATGCTTGAAAAAAATGTGATATATTTTTGTGCTTTGTTGTCCATGAGTATGGTCTGCATGTGACCAAGGTTGGGGTCATCTAGTGGCTGCTTAATTATTTATATGCAAAGACTTATAACATTTTATGATATCTATCTGTGTGATGAGTGCTTGAAACTTACTACTGGTTGGGTCGGTGTCAGTGTAATGTGACCGGCTGAGGCTAAGTCATGGTATCCCCGCTAGTCTCTGGGTGGCAGCCCGAACATTGTCATTGGGACCCAAGCCCTGAGAGCACCTTTGAAGTGGAATTGGGCTTGTAAAATATCCTTCAATCAATCAATCAGGAGCTTGAAACTTACGTGCATATGTTTAGAACAACCTTTTCTGTGCTTGCTTTGAAGTGTATTGAAAATTTAGATGTTATATGTTTTGCATTAATCCTAAACTGATATTCGAGAGTCTGCTCTGTGAAAGAAAGTTGAGCCAGAATTTGTATGAAAGAGATGCTATTAAGAAGTACATCTGTGTAGCCTTAAGATTTTCTACACAGCGAATATTCAACTTTTACTGGCAATTATATAAAATACTATGCCATATGTGCTTTGCAAAAAGTATTATGTGTGAGCTATTAAGAATGAGAATAGAGCGCAAAATCATCATTCTTACCTGCAAGCAATTGACTTCAAGGAGGGAAATTGCTAACAGGAACGATCTTAATAGGCCCAGCAAATTCTGTGTCCCTTTTAAGTATTGATGGAAAATTAATATTTTATAGTATTTTGGAACTCCACATTTTCACTATGTTTGTGTACTTCAGGAGGAAGTTCAGAGATCAAGGGAATGAAGAAAATTCCTACATAAAAAAGTCAGATTTGATTTGAAAATGTTCTTTATTTAATGTGTGTGTCCATTACGTTGCCAAAGATTGGTTTTCCTGTAAATTATTTCATTAAAAAATTTTTAATATGTTTTGAAAGGAGACCTGTATCTTTTCTTGGTATAATTGTATAAAATTTTCATATGATATACCTTGCAACTGGTTCTGGTTATTTGGAATGTGGTGCGCCTACTTCATCTTTTTTGTTTTTCAGTAATGTCCGTAAGTCGTTAAGTATTCTTTTTAGATAAATGACCTGATTTTTTACATGTGTAGATTTTGGAACAGTTTTTAAAATTTTACAGTGTCTTTAAAAATATGTTAGCTGACACATTTAACCCGTTTACAAGACATAAATTAACTTGCTTTTCATAATTATGACAAGTTAGACCATTTGTGTAACATTGGAAACAAAATTCTAAGGTAGGTTACTGTTGATAATCAATGTACAACTATAGTTGTCCATTTGTTTACTTTCTAATTATCTAAGCTTATATAAACTAAAGCAAGGGGCTGGTGATGGAATGAACCATTCAGACCTTGTACCTACATGGGTCTAATAACGTCCATAAACATGTGTTCATTTTGTTTTTGCTCCAGTATATGCTAAGGTGTTTTTTTCAATGTATAAACTTCTTATGAAATATTTATGTCTGTTTAGACCTCCTCTCCAATCTTTGTTTCCCCTTTTTAATTCCTTTATAAATATTTGCTTTCCTCTTTAAATTGTTTAAAAAACTTTTTTACATTTCATATTTCTCCAAAAACATTTGCTTTCATTTTAAAAGTTTCTTTCAAAGCCTTTCCTTTTCTCTTTTTTATTTCTTATCCAAACCTTTTCTGTTTCTTTCCTGGTGTAACCATTTTATATAAAAGCTTTTTCCAGTCAAAGCTCAAAATCACATGTTGTCACAACATTTTGGACAAAACTCATTTTTATTTTCTGCATTTCAGATTTAAAAAAAAATGTTTTTGAATTTCCGGATTCCCCTGTGATTTATAATTCTGTTGTTTTCAATGTGATATTTCTTCAGCCAGTGGTGTGATGAATCACGGGTTTGAGTTGAAAGCTTTTACCTTAATTACAAATGTGTATTTTGTGTTGTTTTTTTTATACATTTTTTTCTAGCTATACCTATCATTTGTGTGACACTCCCACAAAATCAGTTTACGTGTAGTTCGGTACATTTAAGAAAATGTTTTTGAGTACTAAGCAAAATTTTTACTGAAATATTTATTTCCTCCATATCAACCTATAAGACATTGAAAAGAAAAAGGTATAAAATGTCTTTTAAAGTTGCTAGAAGATGGTACAGCCCTTTTAGCTCTGACAATATGAAAAACTTAAAATCAGTTTTCTCCATTTTTTTTAAATTCAGAGGTCTTGGATTCTTTGTCTTTCCAGTAAGGCCTAATTAATATATCAAAATGTATTTTCACTATCTAATAGAGCTTTTGAAGGCCTTTCCAATAAAGTATATGATATAATGTTACAAAACCCTGCATGTAAACTCATTTTGTAGGATCCCTACACCTTTGATTTTTAGTGTAGCTGAAAATTTACTATGATTAATTTTCTTCTGTTAGTGCTATATGTTGGTCTTTCAAATTGTCCTTATTTGCTAGGTATAAAATGAAATTTCAATTTTTTTTTAAATCTACGCTTGTATTATAAAAATTTTAGATAATTATCCCTTTTTTCTGTAATTTGTTTCAAAACAGCAGTAATTATAGTTTTATATCTTACAAACCAGAATATTGCAGGCCTGGTAATCATCAACATTCAGTCTTACTCTTCCATGTGAAAGTCAGACTGAATGCAATATTTTGCTTTTGTTTTTTCTTAATTGGAAAAAAAGTTTATATTGCAATCAGTCCAAAAAAGTCCATTGTGGACAATTCAAATTTGAGAAGAGACCTTTTAAGAATTTTTCTTAATAAATCAATCAGCAGAAGTTTCATATCTTTGCACAAAATATGGTTAGTGTCAAGAAAGTTTTAGGCTTTGAAAGCTCAGAAAAATGCAATGTCTTGTAATGTAAGAGTCGCAACGTCCAACACATTTGCAACGGTTGTGAGATGTATGGTTTGTACAGCCAGGAAGTAAGGGAAATTTGAATTCAATGACAAACAGAGCCGTCCAAAATTTCACTAGTAACTTAGTTTGATATCTATTTTTTCTTGTCTGTGCTTACTTAGTATTGCGATTTGGATAATGTTGCTATAAAATGCCTGAAAACTAGGTGGAACATGTACCTGGAACATTATTTATAGTGCTGAAAAGCTCAAAATAGAAATAATGATACAATTAATACAAATGGTGTATTTGAGCAAACTGCAAATCATAGTCAATGTTTGCCAGCTAGGCTGTTATTTTGTATATGTTTCAGTAAACTAATGATCCAAGGAGTCTTTTCTTTATTATTCATATGGAGAAAATGAGACCGTTTTGTTATTTTTAAAATTTTGTTGATTCTTTTACAAGACTTACACCAACTTGCCCAGTCAACTTTGTTTTCCTGCTTTGCAATAACAATAAAATTTATTACAACAAATGACCTTTTTCTTTTTTTTTTTAAAATTTTTTTTAATACATTTTTTTTAATTCAATAAAACTGGAGATGGATGTTATAGGAGTCCGAAATAGGACAGTGGCTGTATTTCAAATTCAATACAGTCATATAGCCAAATTTGATTATAATCATCAATAATAACAAGTTAAACCATAAGAAAAGGGTTCAACAAGGTTTGGCGTTTTACTGGCGTTTTACTTTCTAAAATGCTTTTTGTTGTTGTATTTTTATTTCCTAAAAATTTAAAGAAAATTATTTTAATAGTTTTTATAACCTCGGATGGCATTATTAAACTTGGTAGAAGTTGTAAAATGCTACATATCCCATGAATTTTTAAGGGCTGAATTTGGCCAGCTCTAGACAAGCATCGTTTGATTAATTTTGCCTCTATGCAGTTTTCTTTATCTCACTCGCTCCACATTGGGTACTAAAGTAGACTCATTAGTGATAATTTCAATGCGCCGACTTTTCAAGTCCATTATAAGTGTTTTCAGATTCAATATGATCAGGAAAAGGCATGATCAGAATTTTAACTACATTAAGACTAAGGCTCGATACGTTTGAGAAATATAATTATTAAGTTATCGAGAATTACATCAGTGCTCCTTTTATTATTTACAAAGACTAAAGTATTATCTGCATATAGCAAAAATATCACTTTGTTGCCGTCTGGTAATCTGAACCCTTCGATTGATCCAGATTGTTCAATTTTCACTGCAAGAATGTCTACCGCCATGACAAAAAGCAATGGAGAGATAATGTATCCTTTACTTATCCCCCTTTCCGCCATGAAACTTGCGTTTCACACACAACATCTCCTTTGAGACAATAGGACATCAAGTCATCTGAAAAAAAAAATATCCCAAAGCCGGATGATTCAAATGTATTTACAATAGGACTAGGATACGTCAAAATCATATTGGAAGCTTTGTCGAAACCAATGCACATCAAACATTATGGGTTTTATGTTTCTCGAGTATATTCCGTTATATCATGTACCTGCTGTAAGATTTGAGCTATATTCTGTTCTTTCATGGACCCAAACTGAGAATCTTGGATAAGATATTGTACCACTGATTGTTGGCTTGTTGCCCAGAGCCTTGCAAGATTTTTAACACACGGTAGCGATGCTGTTCTCCCCTTGGGAAGACTCATTTTTCATCCATTATAAGGTTGTCAAACTTCTTCCTTTGTGATGTATTCTTCCAATCTGTGCAATTTTTTTGTGATATAACTGTGGTATTGTTAGACTTTCAATAAACTTGCAGAAGCTTTTACCCGCAGCTTCTCCTCAAGAACACAACCATTTAAAACACTTTGAAGACACTTCCAGAGTTTCATTTGTACCCTTCGTTTTTACCTCATTTGTATCGTATAAATATTCAATGACGTTACGCTTAGTTCTGTTTTTTTTCTAGTGATATGACAAATTTCTAACTTTTCCCACCCTCTTCCATCCACTGAATGCTAGCTCTTAATTTAATCCCTTTAGTTTTGTAATGCTGTAATATTTCTTATTTTGACGTAAGTTCGTTTGTAAGCTCTCCTAAATGCTTATTGAGGATTTTTTTCATCAAATCTTCCTGTAACCTTTTTTCTCTGTTTAAAAAGTTCTTTAGTCGAATTCTTTTTCCTCATGACCATTAATTTGCTCAAGTTATGGCTCGATTCAGCTAAGTCTTTCTTGATCATTTCCCCATTTAAATGGGTGTCGAGATCCTTGTTCTCGAATTAACTATGAGAAATGGTGTTTTTCATTAACTCTACACATACTGGGTCTTCAATAATGGAGATATTTTTAAGTAGGGAGATGGACCTTTTTGAAATTCTACAAAACAAAGAGTACGCAAAACAGCTCTGTGATCGCTATAGCCTATTGATTTAGTTACAGGGCCATATAAAAAAGGTGATAGCATTTCACCAACAAAGATGATAGTGTAAGCGCCGAGTAGAGTGATGATTTGCTTTGCGCCTAAGAGGGTTTTTTCAGTTGGATGTAGGTATCTCCAAACGTCGATAAAATTCAATTGCAAAATGGTTTAAAAAGTTCTTTACAGGAACTTCTTTATGTTCCCATTGTTATATGTTACATTATTAAAGTCTCCCAAACAGACAGTATTTTCCGAGTTAAGTGACTCGAAGAAAACTTTTAAAATAATGCCTGGGGGTTATTAGAGAAACGAAATTTTATTCTTTTCCATACAAGAATCGTAAACCTTTATAAGGTATAGGAATTAATAAAATATTGTCAATCTAGAAACCGAGATACAATAATTGCGAAAAAAAGCTCTATAGTTTTTGATTCTCATTTTTTTCCCTGTGCCTTTCCTAACATGTTTGGACCCAACATTACCACATTTCTAGTGATCTTTACTAGTAAAGAGTTTTTTTTTAGTGACGTTAGTCTTTTCTTCTATGAACCCTCAACTTAACAAGAGCAGTGCGCTCTTTAAAAAGTGTTGAGACCCATTCTTATAAAATTTTTGCCAAAACCAAAATGTTTGAAAGTCTCCAAGATGAATTTGACAGAGACCGTATGGAAGGCCTTTTTGTAGTCAAGGGCTAGTATGATGCTGTCCGCCCCTTTATCGTTTTCATGTTTAAGTATTTTAGCGGTTTCTCTCAGAGTCATAGAAATATTTCTCCCTGTTATAAAACCGGACTGGTCCGTACTTATGATATCCCCTACAACTTTATTCTAACGTAGCGCAAGAGCTTTGGCGAGGATTTTGTAGTCAGTATTAGTTAGTGATATAGGGCGCCAGTTGCCTAGATCCTCTCTAGGTAGTTCTTTACTTTCATGAAGTAGAATGATCATCCCTCTTTTTTGGGATAATGTCAGGTGGCCTGTTTCGAAACCAAGCAAATATGATTCCATCAGATAGGTTCTTAACTCAGAAAAATGTGCAGAATTCTGTAGGAATACCGTCTATTCCGGGGGAAGAGTTGTTTTTCATTGATTTGAGCGCTGTGAGGATCTCCGCTTCAATCAGAGGTTTGTCACATACGTTTTTGTCCTCTTCTTTAATCTGAGGAAAGTTTATATCAGCCAAAAATGGATTACCTAATTCAGACACCTGGAGGTCGGATTTACCTTCAAAGTAAAGTTCCTAATAAAATGAAGTTATTTGTTCTAAAACTTCATATGATTATGAAACTGTTTTCCCCTGGTTAATTTTTATACAGTAGATAGTGTTATTTTTTGCTATATGCTTTTCTAGTCCAAGAAAAAATTTATTGCTTTTTTCCCCTTTCTCTAGCAAAACCTACCATATTTTCGGCTGATTTCTTTTATTTCTATTTTAATGATCTACCATCGTTGGTGCGGGTCCAGGTCAGGAAACTTATCTAGCGCGTTGTCGAGATATTCTTTTACAATTTCAACGTTTGCGGGATCATCCAGAAGTGATATATTCAACTTAAAATGTCGATGGACCATGTTCAAAGGTTGCGAAGTTCAAGGTTTCAAAAATAGGCCTATGGATTTAATATTTGAGTCCGTTGCGTGGCTTATAAGATTTTCTCCAAGAAATATATAATCGAGTCTCCTCGCAATTAAGGGGTTTCTTCTGGACCAAGTAAAATTCTTTTCCTCTGGGTACTGTTACCTCCATATATCTGTCAGTTGAAATTCAGAGCCTCAAGTGTTCAGTTTTGATACGGTATTTTCTTGATGATAACTTCCTGAAACTATATCTAGTTTGTTGTTCATAACAGTGTTGAAGTCACCTAAACAAATGAGGTTATCTATTCCCTCGGGTCCAATTTCTGCTTTGATAACATGCTCTACGTTGGTTAAAAAGGATATTTTTTCTTTTTCACAACAAGGTCCGTAGATGTTGACAAAAGTCAATGTTTCTTACTCAGTTTTTATTGAGGAGATCAGCATTCTTTCATTTTTGAACAGCAGCTTTACGTTATTGTCTTTTAGGGATTTGCTGAAGAGTGTAACAATGCCCTTGCTTCTTTTGGTTCCGCTTGTAGAGTGAATTAAGCCTCCCTATTCTTTCTCTAGCTCACTGATATCTTTTTCTTCTAAATATGTTTCTTGTAGAGCTGTGAGAGTTAGATTCTCTTCTTTTATAAGTTTAAAAATAGTTTTCCTTTTCATAGTATTTCTTAAGCCTTGAACATTCCATGACAAGAATTTAATTTTAGATTCATCCATTTTGAAAGAATGTTAATTATCTAGTTTTTTTTATCATTCTAATCTCTTTCCGAACTTTCTTCCTGTTGTTTCTGTGGTCGCTGGTTCAGGTCAAGGGTTTGGGAGTCGGGTTTTACTTTTATAATAAATGGGTTGTTCGACACCATCTTTATCTTCAGGCCACTTATAGATATTTTTCTTCTGCCAGTAGAATGGCTCTAGATTTCTCTTTATTTACGTAGATGTGCCAAAGCGCTCGGATTTTTTGGCCCCCAACAATCGGGAATGCGATTTCAAGAGAGAATTAGAGTAGCCGTTCTTGGCTGAAAGGCAGCCAAGGGGTAAGCGCATTTTTTCTTCTAGTTTTCATTGTTTTGTTTCCTTCGAACTACTTAGTTTTTCCTTGATAATTTATCATTTTTAACTTTTAAAATTTAAAACAATAAACCATCTTACTTTTGTAAGTCGAACACTTCAACAGCCAAAGCAATATCTTTTGTTTTTTCCATTGTTTTGAAAGCGTAAATTCTCTATATAACTATGGCTGTGGCATATTGGCTCTGTAGGCCTACTACGTGCTTTTAAGGTTTCATTCATATTTTTTCTTTGTAAAACTAAAAGCTTAATGCCTACTTCAGCCATTTTGTTTGGAGTGGAAGAGAAAAGGGAATATTATAAGCGACTGATTGCAGCTATTCAAGCAAACCATTGCATGTCGATAGGCCCTATTCTTTACTTATGAGAATGAACCCACACTGGTTTCATTTACAGCTATCTCGATCGTGTCAGTTGGCTCTGCATTAACAAAGCAAAATACTATGGCTACATTTTGGCATTTAAAGGGAAAAATCTATTGTAGGCCTAGATCTACCTTTGAAGGGAAAAAAACTTAAATTTTATTGTTAAAAACCTTTCAGTTTCTAGATCTATAATTATGTTATGATAAACATTTTGCATGTTGGCCTAAAAAATTAGCAGCTAGTTTTAAACTTAGCGAAATAGATTTTTCAACGTACGTATCTAACAATTTTTCTTCCTTATCCATTAAAGACATATTAGTTTTATTGTTAGCAACGTGTCAGTAAAGTAGGAAAGTCCTGTCTAACAATAGGTGTGGTTTATTATTTATTTTATAATTATGTCAATTTTATATATATTAATGTAAAATACTTTAAATAAAAGCAAAGATAAAAAGAGAAGCCGCAGGTTGCCGGAGTTAACGTTGAAAAAGACAACGTAGCTTAGATAAATTGAGTAAATTGAACAGGAGTCGCAGTAGAGCTGTGTAGATAAGCAAGTCAATTTTTTTTTAAAAGAAGGTATATATATTTTAGCTCTAAAAATAAATAATAGATAAATTGAGTGTCTGTTAGCAAAATATGTTAAAAAAATATTAAAAATCTTCGCAATTTTTCTTGGAATAGATCAAGGTAATCACACTTTAAATTATAAGCCTCAGTGAATTTTAAAAAAGCAGTTTTCTGTTGTTAATAACGCTGAGAAAACATTGTGTTTTAGGTCTTGTGTTGGACACGACCTTTCAAACAGGAACAATAACTCTTGTTTTCCCGCTAATCTCATTCCCAATAGAGCCGTAACCGCCACTTTTTTTTTTTTGCAGTTCAACAAATACGTACTGTGTCCGTGTCTTGAGGCAGATCGCTCACAGTGTCAAACAGCGATGAGGTGGTTGAAGTAATTTAACATAACTGCTGATTTTTTTAATGGCAGCAGACAAACAGCTGCATAAAAAGGAGCTCGAAAACATACACTGATCTTGCTCAGTATAGCGCAGAGGACTAAGGTTTCAAAGAAGTTATAAAAACAAACTATGATTGAATAAAAAATGACAGCATCAATGGTTCTGACCTAAATCTACGTCACAACTTGGGAAGCAACTTCTCTTCGCCTTTCTCCTTGCAGATTGCGCACACATTTGTGTGGTACTATAGATAAAATTATTATGCGGCTTAAAAGAAACGCTCTTTAAAACAATTTTGATGCACAATTCCGCACTAGCAGGTAGCTTTAGATCAGAACCATTAGGAGGCTTCGAACTGAGAAGCCAGTGTTCTATTCTAACAGAGCATGTGGGGAGAGGAGTTCACACTACTAATATGCCGCAAGAAACGGCCATTCTCTGTTTATCGTGAAATTATCAAGCCACAAGGCGAAGAGACCGAGGAAAATGAGCTTGAAACACAAGAAATGAATACATGTTTTGTGTTTGTTTATTTTACATGATTTTGGGAATGAAATACACACCGGATCAGTCAGGCACGAGACCAGTATTACCTGTAATTGTAAATTTTATTTACCTTTCGGTGCTTATGAAGATGGGGTTTCTACACAGTCCAAAGTTTTATAACATTTAAGATATCGAACAAAATATTTTTCTAGTTTTTTGTTTTTCAAACATTTTATGTCCAAGCAAATTTAAAGATTTCGATTCAAGGGAGGATGTGACGAAAACAGGTTTGGACAGTAAAGGTTAAATGTTTTCCACAAAAATATTCATTCCCTCTGCCTAAGGAATATTTTTGGGTGAACAATTTAAATAAAGCAGCTACCAACTGTAAGCATTTCTTTCATATCGAACCCAAATAAATATAACGAAGAACTACTCAAACTCTAGCAATGCCATGAAACAATTAGAGGCCACCAGGGCTATCAACATTGAAAACAATCATACTGTTTTTCTACGACTTGCTTGGGAGACAAAAGACTTCCGAGAAATACCTGCCAGTTTCCTGTCTCTTTATGTGACAGTGTTGGAACTGGGAAGCCCAGAACAATAGAAGGAAAACGGGTATCGGAATAGAAGTCAACAAACCAGGCCAATTGAAAGCGACCGTCGTCTCTCTGTATTTGCAAGTCTGTCGTTACAGAATTTGTGCCGATCGAAAGGGATACGACCATAAATTTAAACCAATTGATCGTCTATTTAGTTTGAATGTTAGAACTGTGCCATCTACCTGAGGCATATATATGCTAAGTGGTATTAAGGTAAGCTCATAAGTCCGAATCGTTTAATTCCCAAATTGAAACCAAACCCGTTTTATAATCACTAGGGTTATTAGTGGTAGTAAAATATTACACCATGATAGATTGCTATCCACAGTTTATCATACTCCGGAAATTATTGTAGAAATTTGAGGGCAGGTAACGTCACATGCAGCGAAAAAAGTCAATACGTACAAGTTAGCCTGCTTTTTAATGTATTGACGTTATGGTTTTACAGGGAATAGACCCTTCACTGCTAGTGGAAAAATCCAAAACTTATTCCAGCTGTATCATGGTCAATGCCTAAAGCTATAACTTATAAGACGCTGTTTTGAAACAAAAATTTGTTTTTATGATTTCGAGTTGATGAATTATAAACCTGTGAGTTTTTTTTCTTCCAACACATAAATACTCAAGTTTTGATAAAAAGAATCGTTGCAAATTTATTTCTTAGAGCTTTTACTCTTTCCTTTTTTGTATTCTAAACTGATTATTAGGTCACGGTAACTCTGCCTCTATAACTAAGGCTGTTTTTTTTCTATTTCACGTTTCCAGAGTGATGGATGATAACAAAACAATATTTTAAGACAACGAAAATGGTGTCTTTAAGCAAGATTCGTTTCCAGTTTCTTCAAACAGCCTTCTACATCAGTAAGACCGCGACGTTATGAGTTCGTAAAATACTAGTCACCCATAGAACTTTGTAAACCAGTAGCTGCCATTAATCCATTCTGTTTTTGTTTAACCGTTTCTTGTATTTCCATGTATAAAGAATGGCAACTTAAAACGTTAGCCGACTCTATAATGTTGTTTACTGAATTGGACGCCGCTAATAATCTCTAACTCGATTAAACCTGGCAGCAATAAAGGACCAAGTTGGCCATTTCCAACTTCGTGTTTGCTTTCGTTAAATATAAAAAACTAGAACTGTACAGATCTCACTCTCTTAGGCTGTTATCTCTGTCGATTTCAATTTGAATTTAAATGAGAAACAACCTTCATTGCAAGCTGATTGGCTCAGTTTTTTTTTTCGGCGCACTGGCTAGGGTTCATTAAATAAGACCCAAGAACAGTAGAGGTGATAGAAGTTATTGTCACTAAGATACCCGCTTCTGTGTGGTGCATGAAATGTCTTTTACATTTTAAAGCAGGGGGTAAAACCATATAAGTTTAATGTTTTTTCCAATGCTATAAGTTTAATGTTACATTTTTGTTACATCTACTTACACTACTTTTGCTTCGCATAGCAAGCCAAAAAAATATTACATGCATACGAATAACTTTGCGAATCTAATTTGTGTTTTAGTTAATTTGCTGTTCATTCGTCAGTCACAATAGGGGAACCGAAAATTATATTTTCTGGAGCCAAGCAGAACTGCTAATTATCACACAGTTTCCTAATCATAATATAAAATTATTTACTATCTCTAGAAAATCAATTTTATCTGCCATAAAAATATTTTTAAACAATTATCGGTGTCATTACAGGTGCCTATACCGTTGTGTAGGACTAGATGGATTCGTATTAAATTATGTGCTTATTACCTTTGTATTTAGACGTTTTTCCGCAAAGAGCTTATATAAATCCGTTCATGGAGTGCATTTCAAGTTCCGGTGAGTTTGAGGTGATCATTTTTACAAGTGGCGGGGAATATGGAATAAATAAATAAACAAATAATATATGGTTACAGTCTTCCACCGCCGAAAGCAGTCTCATGACTAAACATATTTACCTCTTTATGGACAGAGTTTAGCACAAGAGTCATCGAGCGTAGTGGAAGGCTAAGGGCCCCAAAAGCTAGAACACAGAGATACGCTAACTCGTTTATACCTAGATCGATTTCGTTACACAATAAAAATTTTAAAAGAATATTTCCCACAATCTAGATCTAAATACTCCATACTTATATTGCCAATAACTTTTATGCTTCGAATATACTTTGATTGCTTTTTGATTGCTTTTTAAGAGTGTGATATTAGTATATAGATAATTATCATATATAAAAAGGCTGTGATTTTAAGTTAAAGTTAATGATTTATACTAACATTTTTAATTTATTACGTTCTATGTCTATGTTCCTAACTGGTTTATTTTTGTTTTTTATGAGACGCTTGTCCCAAGAATTTCCCCTAGTGGGATCAATAAAGAATTTTGAATCTTGAATCTTGAATCTTGAATCAGCAGGCCTATAAACACTAGAGCAAATTCAACTCATTTTCTGAGCATAGCAGTACGGCTGCCTATAAAGCGCTTAAGTACTAATATTCCACAAATTTCAAGCACTGCCTTTAGTCAGGTACCAATTTTACAGCTGGGTGGACTGAGTAAAGTGTGGGTGAATTGCTTTCCTAAGGCAGTTACAATATTCGTCGTAGTTGGGAATCGAACCCGTGACCGCCGCATCACAGTCCGACGCGCCAACCAGTAAGCCAAGCTCCTCTGGAGAATAGAACTTATTGATAGATTTAATCGAGGGGACAATACATGCCTCTTGTTAATGAAATAAAGCGATGATATTGATGAGTAAACTGATCACCAAAAAGTAAATATAGAAATATTAGTTTAAAACCATAAAGAATCTTGAAGTATTTATTGATGATAGGCTTCGTACATCCCTACTCGCAACTTAAGATCAGGCAATAACGCTCTGCTGTCATTTCCATGTAAGCCATCATAAAGAAAGAAAAAAAAAGACGGCAATGGAGCTTTTGTAAAATGTGCACCAGTATTCTGGAATGCCTTTCCGCTTTTCACCAGGAAGGCTACTTCTGTAGATCAGTTTAAGACCCGATTAAAAAACATACTTGTTCACGGCATTTAAAACCTTAATTAGTTTGTCTTGAGAAATTCACCCAAAGACCAATGGTTAATGTATATCCCCTTTTAAAATTTTGTACATGCATCTTTTGTTTTTCTTTTGTTAGTTCGAATTGTTAATGGACTATGTTTTTTCATACAAAATTGCAATTTTGTCTGCATTGTTTGTTTGGGTAGATAGACTATTGTAAAGAGCTCCGAGCCGACATGTAGGAAGAGGCTCTAGGTAATGAATTTATTAATAATAATTAATAAATAGAATGTATAAAGAATGCTCTATGCGCATAACATCTTTAGAAATGATATAAAAATGCCGTAGAAAGAAAATGAAAGTACTGGTGTTTACATTAACATGCTTTCACGCGTAAATCACACACAGGGCACACACACACACACACACACACACACACAC
>BMAT01000466.1:88561-101385 GCA_019649035.1 Elysia marginata
CTCTCTTCTCCAGCAAGGCCTGGAGTGCATTGAAAAATGGTCAAAGAATTGGAAGATGACTCTAAATGTGGACAAGTGCGAGGTCACTCACTTCTCCAAATGGACCAAGGAAGCGTCATGACGCACGAATGTCAAACTGCTAGATAGAAGACTGAAATATTCTGACTCTCGTCATGGCGCACGAATGTCAAACTGCTAGATAGAAGACTGAAATATTCTGACTCTCCCACCTTTCTGGGAGTCACCTTTGATAGACAGTTGACCTTTAGGAAACATGTCGACAAAATCAAAAAGAAAGCCAAAAAAAGGCTCAACGTTCTACGTTGTCTCTCGGGAAAGTCATGGGGAGCGGACAAAGAAGATCTTCGCATTGTGTATCTAGCCTACATCAAAAGCGCCATAGACTATGCCTCAAATGCATGCTACCCATGCCTCGCCAAAGACAGCAGGCAGAAATTAGAGACAGTACAAAATGCAGCAGCCCGCGCTATCACTGGCTGCACCAAGAACACAAACACTAAACTACTGCTGAATGAGGCAAAGCTCTTGCCTCTCTAAGTCGAATCGACAATATCTCAATCTGCGACGTACGAAAGAAGCTTACGACTTCCGGAGACAGACCCATCCAGAAAAACTGCCGAAAACCCAGTGCGGACAAGGCTGCGCTCTCTTGGCACATGGCGTGAGACCGGAAAAGACAAAGCTTACGTGTGTGGTCTTGAAGATCTCCCTCGTGAGAAACTAGTCCCTGTGCCAGACATCCCACCATGGCAAGTTCCAGAGACTTTTACCTGCTATGCCACATTAGGTGAGGGAATATCCAAAGCAGACGCCCCAGAGGAACTGAAAAAGGCGGTAGAGGATACCATGGAGAAACTGAACAAACCAGACGTCGAAGTCTTCACAGATGGGTCAGCCAGAGATGGCGGGTTCTTCCTAAGCGGAGGTATTCTTGTGAAAGAGAAAGAAGAAAGACACTCCCTGAGCATTGCTGCAGGCAGATACGGCAGTAGCTATAGAGCTGAATCAAGCGCCCTCAAAGAGGCACTTAGCTGGCTGCAAGAGAGAGAGAAAGAAGGCACAATAAACCTATATACGGACTCCCAGTAACGTGTCCGAAGACTTGATGAAGGCCCAACATTGACAAAAAAAGCCTCGAAAATGAAATGTGGACATTAATCCATCAAATTTGTTCGAGAAACGCCACAAATTTGCACATCTAGTGGATCCCGGGCCACTGTGGCATAGCTGAAAATGATGAGGCAGACCACTTAGCCAACCAAGGTCAAATCGAGGATCAACGTGAAGTGAAAATTGACCTAAAACGGCTAAAGCAGTGTCCAAAAGACATGTTCTAGACACCATATGGGCTCCTCAAAATGTACATGAGTCACAGCCAGCCGGAATACGCCCACCCCCCACTCGAGACAAAGAGGCGGGTCTGTCGCGACGAGAGAGAGAGAGAGTGGTCCTGGCCCAACTACGCTGCAACGGAAAAAGTCCCATCCTCCAGAAGTACCTCTATGATATTGGTGCATCACCGTGCGACGCCTGTTTGCAGTGTTGCCAGAGCCCGGACGATTTCCACCACGCCCTTTATGACTGTCCTGAGGTCGACTTTTTCGGAGCCTCATCACGGGAGACCCCATGGAGTCCCTTTGGGAGAGCCCAGTGGAAATGATTGAGTTCCTTCGAGCCAGCCAACGGCTTCCAATTGCATGAAAAGCAACGGATCCAGCAAAAACAACATCAACAATCTTTCCTAAAGTTATATGAGCGAGCGGAATACCAGCCTCTGATTGGCCGAAACGTCGACCGAGCGGAATACTGATTGGCTTCTCATGATTCCTTGAATGTAGAAAATGATGCTGAATCGCCTAGCGGGTACGAGACTGTCAGCCACTAGAGAATCGCTCTATATACCAGCTCGTTGGGAGCAACGAGTTATTACAGACTTTAAGCAGCAACGCGTGAGTATGACGGAAACGTCTGTGGGTCTATTTTTAGAAACTGGTTTAATTATTTTTATAGTTTCCTCGATCTGCTGTCCCGATTATCACGCACGCGTAGTGAGACACGGTGCGTGTGCTTAAGGTCTCTAGTATCATTCCCGCGGACGCACCCCAGCTCTAATTCGCATGGCCACACATGCATGACTGTGAAGTTGCACTGCAAGCGCTAGAACCCTTGCTTCCTTGAGGGCTACCCAGTGGCGGATTATCTGAGTTTGGTGTGCGACTTTTACGTGCAGTGAATCGGGAGGGTCGGGCAAAGAATAGCCACATGACCAAGAGGTGTAGTATAATTATGGATCAAACTTTAATAAGCCTTCTGCAGTTTTTTGATATTGTGGTAGGCCCATTGCAGATTGGTTTTTGTTAAGTAGACCCATTGCAGTTTTTTTTATCTTAAGGTAAGCCCGTTGCAGATTGTTCATCTTGTGACAGATCCGCTGCAGATAGTCGATCTTGTGGTATGCTTATTATAGATTGTTTTTCATGTTGTAGTTCCATTGCAGATGGTCGATCTTGTGGAAGGCTCACCTGACTAAGTCGACCGTATGGAAGGTCTGTTGCATATTGTTCATCCGTATTGAAATATCAGGCAGTGTCGCGATAATAATAGCTTAGTACTGGTGGTGGCATTTGTGGTTGTAGCTGTTGTTATTCCAAATGATTGAGCCAGTGATCTTGTCTATTGGCGGGATACATTTCCTGTTTTGTGGAAAAAATGCTCTAACAGCTAAGAAAAAGCTTGGTTGTTTACACATTAAACATATCAAACATAATTTAAACAGGATGCGGTATTCAGTTGTGAGCCAGTGCCAATCGCATAGGATTGGTGGGATATGATCTCTCTTTTAGCTTCTTGAAATTAATCTAGCAGCACTTTTTTGGACGACTTGAAGTCTGTTCAAAAGATTTTTTGGAAGGCCTGGTAAGAGAGCATTACAGTAATCTAATTTGGATAGCAATAAAGATGTTACGAGTGCTGTTTTTACTTTCCGGTCTACTTACGAACTAAGTCGATTTCCTATTTGTAGATAGGCCAATCTGCGGATATTATCTACTTGTGCAGACATTCACATGCCATTGTCTAGGTATACACCAAGATTTTTAAAGTCTTTACTGATTGGAGATTTGTTACCATTGATGTTAAGAGAAATGACAGGTATTGAATTGACATCTTTCCTGATAATCATAAGTTCAGTCTTGTCATCTTTTAGCTTATTACTTGTCATCCACTCCTTCATACTTTCAACATAGTCTGATGTTTTTGACAAAAGCAAAAGCAAGTTTTCAATTGTTTTTGAACAGTACATTTGTGTATCGTCGGCGTAAAGATGGTAGTGCATGCTGTGCATATTAAGGATAGATGCCAATGTATATTATAGAGCGTAAAAAGAACAGGCCCAAGCACAGATCACTGGAGAACTCCATATAATTATATAAGAGGGAGTTTTCCAGACGTATGATCCCCGATAGAAACAGACTGTGTTTTTGCCGATAGGTATGACTTAAACCACTGCAGCACCGTACCCGACATACCAAAAGTTTGATTTTAGTGACAGAGAAGAATGTTATCATCAATGGTATCAAAAGCCGCGGAAAGTCAAGATATATCAAAACACAAATTTGCCTACTGTTTATGAATTTCATTGATGGGAAAACGATGGGGTTAGCTTGGAAAGCTTGCCCACGACCGGAATCGGTGGCATTTAGCCATTTACTTGTGCGTGGCCTATACCCATCTATGTTGATGAAAAAGAGCATGACTCTGAGGGAAAGCTAGAAATAGTTAAGTGCGTTTTGATGTTTGGACGCATTGACCTGAAAGATACTTACTGGATTAGATGTTCACACTGTAACATTGGAGCTGAGTGTTTTTCATGCGATGTTTATGGTGTCCCTAGGCCATCTTAGGACATTAACACAGTCACACCATCGTGACTAGATGTCACAAATCTCTATTATCTTTCAATAACATTTGAGCGGTTCGGCCTGCTGAACTCTCAGTGAAGCAGCAAATAAAGCACATCGCTCTTATACTGACAACACCTTTCACAACCAGGCCATCCAGCCCAAGTGCAAAACAAACTTATGCATGTACAAGTGCCTATTTGATGATAAAAAAAAATTAGAGCATTAGAGCAAAAGTGTGTTTACCCTTGGGCAGGATGACCTGGTGGTCACAACCTCTCGGGTATGGGTAATGCAAAGTCTACTTTAATACATTCCAAATAGCCAATATTTGTTTATTGGGATAACCAGTTTATTTCTTTACAAGGGTGACATGGCATGCTTTCCTTGTGTGGCTTGGATCTAGTGGGTCCAGGTGAGTATCCGGATAAGGTTAGTAACGGTCTTAATTCGAGGCCGTCCATCCCAATTATAAGCAAACGTGAGCACAATGGTCATTTGAATCTCTATAATAATGTTCTTATGAGTTTAAACACAAGCGATCTTAAAACATTTTTCTTCTGAGGAAAATGCCGTTTACTGGTGAACATATGAAAGCGGGATATGTGTTTAGTTTTAGAGACTTGCCCTGGTACTAAGAAAGTGTCGGTGTAAAAGTAAATTTAACAAAGAGCTTTTTATATGGCGTCTAACCTACTAAACGGCTCCAAGCACTTGACATGGATTCCCCAACAGGTCATTTCAAACCAAATTACCTTCTGAACTCACTGAGGAGGAGCAACTAAAGCGCACCACTCTAGTATACTTACAAGATCTTTCACTACCTATAGACGGGTACCCTTTTATACGCTTCAGAAAGGCGGAGAATGTTTGTAAACAGCCTTTCTCAAAGACTAAAGGTCAATCTGTCGAACGAAGGGCTCAAAACCTAGTAGATCTCCCAGTCCAAAAGCAGAGCACCACGAGGCAACACATCGAGCTAGGGCTTTCAGAAAACAAAGGAAACACGCCAGCAATCAGATTTACAGCTTTTTGCCCCCCCCCCTCCCCTCAGCCATGAAAAAAATAATAGCAGCAATAAATAAGTTAAAGAATAGAATGAAATGCACAAAAACAGAACTCGTATACTGAGACTTAACAGTTGTGTTATTTCGTAAGGTTAAATATTTGTGTGGGACACACACTATTGTATATTCTTAAATGTGTCAACAGGTCGCTTGCAAAATTCTAGTTGAATTAACACTGATCATAAAGCCGTTGTAGTTTCAGGTTTGCCTTTCCCTGCTCGCAGCACATTTACTAGAATAAGTTGATCTACTGAAATCGATCCACAGTATCCCTATACTATTGTGTATGCTAACCCTTCTAGAGGACATCAACGACCTCTTGAAGTCCCTATCCACTATCAGCAAAGAATTGTTCAGAGATAAGAGAACAATGTTGAGTACATTCACACCAAATCTAAGATAACAAGAGTAGACCATACACTTAAACAGTTATCACAACCGCACACCACATAGTAATCCATAACTTGTGTATACCAACTTATCCAGGTTATCTAATCTTTCCCGGATTATTCACGATGATAAAGAAGAAAAAATATCGTGTCAAAGGCGACTGCAGATTATCAACTGTAATAATTACTAAAAAACCAACAACAGCATAACGTTATTAGTGTGCACGTTTACAACGCTAAATTTTCCCGACTTTGTAGCATAGTCTCCATTGTTTTGAGAACTTTGAACCATTTAGGATAATGGAATTTCTTTTGTTTTGTTTTAGCTGGTGACTCCATTAAATTTGAAACTTGTAAGAGATGGGTACCTATTGACAGGAACTGTACAGAGTATTGCTAAGTAGCTATCTATTAAAACAAAATAGGACGATGCTATTATGTACGTATATATTTTATATTTAATTAGAAACCGTGATTCTTTTCCTCATTATTCTCGGGATATATGCACGTGCTAATTAATCTAGGGACTTAAAATGTATAGGTATGTACCGAATTTCACTTAAGCTATCTATTGAAAAGATGAAAAAAAATCATGCTAATTTTTCTTCACTTGAACCAAAGCATTATATTTCATAATGCACACAGCCGTCGAGAATAGAATAAAGAAAATATGTTACAAAATTAGACAAACAGTGAAATTGGAATAGTGTACTAAGCACGAGACTACTTGCAGAGGCGAGCGCGTTGGTACCTCGGCCACCTTTACCTGTAGGATCCAATGTAGCATTTACACTGTAAGGTGAGTTTCAATACACGTATCATTGCTATTATTATTATTATTATTATTATTATTATTATTATTATTATTTATATTATTATTATTACATTTATCATTATTATTAGTAGTCGTGTTCGAGGGTATAAGCTGAGAATGGACTCAGCTTCAATACAAACTTTCCTTCCTTTCTTTTCGTTCTCAAAATCACGCTCTTTGAATAATCTATAGGTATTAAACTTTTCTTCTTTCGCTAGGCTTACTTTTTGCCCGTCCAATTCTGTCTATGAGTTTTCCCTTAATTTTTTTAAAATGTCAGCTATAACCATGTTTACCCTCCAACTCTACACCCCTCCAACTTCTCTTTGTCTCTGTCTTTATCTCTCTGTTTCACTGTTTTACATGACTGTTTTTCGCGGATAGATAATGGAATTGATTTCATTAAAGAATATAAAAATTGGCTAACCCTCGATTAAAAACATTAATTCTTTTCTTTTTGTCCACATAATGTTATATTATTTACAACGGGTTTGATTTTTTCTTTCTGCAAGCTTGCGTTGTGCGCGTCTAAACTTCTGTCTTTGAGTTTAGTATCAACGCCTTCTCTTTACTTTTTATCTCCCTATACTCGTTTTATCCTCCTCTTTCTTCATGGTCTACATCTCACTCTGTCTCTATTTCTGTCTGTTTATCCATCCATCTTTCTCTCTCATTTGTCTTTACATCTCTGTTTGTGCATGTCTGTTAGTTTATTCCACTCCCACCTCCTATTTGGGCCTTAAACTATAAACTTCTATATCTAGTGTAAGATTAATCTTGATAACATACATCTAGATCTAGATTCTACAGCAGGATTTTAGTTTAAACCGGTTTGTGGATTTAATTTAAACATATCTCTCTCCCTCTCCCTCTCTCTTCCAGTTTCACACTGTCTTTACATCTCTGTTTTGGAACTAAATCATGTGTTTTCAGCAGCCACGGCTGCCGGCGATATTCGTCAAAGACGCTATCATTACTTATCTTGATTCGACTTTAATCCATTGTAGAAGTTAAGTTCATACTACCAAAGAGTTTGGAGAGCAAGAGAGCCGAGCGACGCTGGCTAAGCGTATTCGCATGGTTGCCCAGCAACAGAAACAGAGACGGCAAATTTAAAGCGTAATAGCGGCAAGTGCAAACACATATACTACTCAGCCTACACTAAACCACTTGGCGTATGCTGTTTTTACCGGCTTTATTCGCATACGCTTTTGTTAGCAGTGTTGTCACAGAGCGTTAGGCTCAGTTCTCCTTCTTGCTCGCCATTTGATTCTCTTTGATATAACTGTTTTGGCTAGCCTAAGTTCTGATCGATTCGAAGATAAAATACATGTGCAGAGCTAGGCTAACACAGGTAAGTTCTGATGCTGATCTTAGTGTAGAGACACTAACTAAAGCAAAGAGAATGACTACAGTTCAGTTCTCTCTGAGCGCAGTCTAGCACTAAGTCAAGCGTACATTTCTCTCGCCGTGCTTTTTCTCTGCGTAATGGGCCTTGCACAGATAATTAAATTCTTCTTTACTTCGCCACTCCTTAATTAGCGCATATAGCAAAAAAAAAAAAAACAACAAAAAAACAAAAAAAAAAACAAAAAAAAACAAAACAAACAAACAAACAAAAAAATCCACAACAAACAAAATCTCCATTATTAGCCTCAACATGACTAGTTGTTGGTGCATGTCCCTAAAATGATCCATTCCCCTACCTATCAGCACAAAATTGAGAGGTTTAGCCATCGTCCGAACTCGTAGCGGTGTGGGATTATCATTATTAATATTATTTATATTATTACTATTATTATTATTATTATTATTATTATTATTATTATTATTATTATTATTATTGTTGTTGTTATTGTTACACTAGCTTTAATATATACTGTCTTCAAATTTGACACCGTACCCAGTTTTCAAAGAGGATAACAATATGTGTAAGGTATTTAATGCGGGATAAGGTATTTAATGCGGGATAAACTAGGCCTCACAGAAAACAAGTTTGGGTAAATCCTGGGCATATTTCAATATTGCCATTTTTATTTTGTGTGTTTCAAAACATTTCTGCAATGTATTTTTAACCTTCAAAATATAAAAATAACATTATAAGTCTTGCTTTCCTATATCCACCAACAATTGAAATTTGAAACCAAATATTATACAGTAAATTTGTCGTCGTAAGGGGCTGCAACCCAAAGAAAGTCAGATAAACACAACGTTGTGCTCAGTTCATCTTAGGTCCCTCACATTTGTCTGAGAAAATGTTTGCCTTCTTTTGAAAAATTATCTCTTAAACTATGTAGCTTCTGTGCAAAGTTAAAAAAAAACAAAAAACAAAAGAAGAACTCATAGCCAAAGCCATCGGAAACATTTTATTTATTTTGTACTAGAAAGTATGATGCGTTGAAGTAAAATACTGTTTCTTCACCAATTCGAATGATAATCAACGGTTTTTTTAAGGAAACATCTCAGGATAATTAATTACAGACTTGATACTCTCAGCATCTAAAAAAACACAGCAAAAGTTTTAAATTTTAGTTCTTTCTGTTTATCAGCATTATGGAAACAAGGATGAAAAAATGTATTTAAACTATTTGATGAAAAAACTAATAATTTGATATCACTGAAACACCATGCTTTTACGTCTCACACAAACATTGAAATTCAACCGGCCGAATGTAGTCAGTGGCAGATCTTGTGAGAATGCTAGACTGATGCACTCTGCTGCCCTAAGTTATCTTCTAGAGGATTGTTTGATTCGTAATGGCCTGTCAGGGAACCCAAGCACTGCGCTTACAGAACTTAAGTGGAACAGGCATCGATATGAAAACGGTCTTTTTAATTTAAAATGGTTAAAATGTTTTATATCATTAAGACATTTTTTATTATTAATAACAATAGTAAATAGAATTTATAGTGCTCATTGCGCTCAAGCATACAAGTCTGTAGCTGAACCCATTCAAAAAGAATGCTCTATGCGCATAACATCTTTAGAAATGATATAAAAGGTACCATACAAGGAAAATTAATGTTCACATTCACATGCTAGTATATTTACTCGTACTTTACAAGTCAAAAACGGATGGAAATATTCCTCAGCTCGCTGTTGTTACTTCTCTCTTGACTGCGGACCAAACTGTGTTGCAGTCGGAACAAATTTCAGGAGAGTCGGATATAAGACATTTATAATTTGAGAAAGGGCCTTAAAACTGTTTTTTTTTTTTAATTAAAAAAAATCTTTCCATAAAAACATTACTTTCATGAATAATTTTTAGATTTGAAATGCCGTGTTAAAAGAACAACCAACGCCTTGAAATCTGACAATGAGGATATCCAACTCATTCGCACTTGTCTTTATACCCGGCATGAACAGCAGTAACAAACAACAAGAGTCTTTCAAGTTTTTTTGCATATGGTATAAGGACACAGCAGTTTTTACTTCGCGAAGCCTCAATAAACCTAACTAACCAATTCCTGTTGTGTATGGAAATAGGGAAGAAAAAATATGGCCGGGCTGTCGGGCTAAAAGGCGGAATCCCTAACCTTTGGAATAGAGTTTAAACGCTCTGTTAACTAAACCATGGTTGTAGAAATATGTTTTCTCACTCAAATATTCCAGAGGACATTTCTTTGATATGTCGTTATCTCCTGTCAATGATTCTTTCGCTAAATTAGAAAATATAAATTAAAGAGAGCTCAGTAAAGGTCTTGAAAAAATTCTTTCGGAACGTGGAAAGTTACATGCTGCCTAAAAAAAAATAAATCTTTTAAATTTTGATGGCGGTGCTTTTGGAAACTATTAATGGTGGTTAAATAACAATTTCTTATTTGATCTTTGAGTGCTCACAGTTGCAAAGCGGCGTAATTACTTTCCCTCTGCAATATTGTCTAAAAAGGATACAAGAAAAGACGTGTTCATTATGTCACTCATTGAACAAGTTTGTCTGCTTTTATTTTTGTCTTTCACAAAATCACTTTTGCAGTTGAAGCATAGCTGTATATAATGGTCGTTGCAAAGAAACTGTGAAAACTATAATAAACATCAATTAGTCATTCAGCTCGGAGAGCGGGTACAAGGAAGGGTAGAATTAAATGGAAAATATAAAGCTTTGAGGTGCTTTTAAAGAATCATGAAAAGAAATGCTTAATAACAATGAGCGAAATAATGAGACAAACAAACAGACAGATAGACAGACAGACAGAGAAAAGAAATATAAAGAAATATAAGTTTCTGCGGCTTTTTAAAAGTTTGTTGTAACATTTTGTGCACTCAGTGAAACAGAACTCATCCTCTTAACGTATAATCTCCGTAAATCCTGAACATTTGTGCTCACCATCAATTTGGTAAGGTAATAAAGTTTACAGTTTATTGCCCAGGTTAAGCGTAGACCATGCCTCAGTGAGCTAAATTAGCTAAGTATGAGGCCTGCTATGAACTACTTAGTTAGGATGAAACTTACTTGTGTTAATCTTATTTTACTATGATGTGGCAGTTCTTTAGAAATTTTTCCTCATCTTTGCAGTATCACTGTCCTAATGTTACATTTTTCTCTTGTAAAATGTTGTATAACAGTAATAGATCTGAAGATTGGATTTTTATCGAAAACATAGCATTTCATCAACATGTTAAAAGATGTAAAGAAGGGTTAAAAGGCCAATGAAAGCAGTCTTGGATTGATCACAAATACATATTAGTAGGTAAGCCACAATAAAAAAGAAGGGTAAAAACTCTGCCACTTATTGAACAGACTATGGTTGCATGCTGCATGAGTAGTTTAATTTTACCTACAATGATGGTCGGGACAGGCTTCAAAAGTTTATGGATTTGAAATGTGAACTTTAGTAAGACTAAAAGTGTTTTAATTTTATTTCAAGAATTTTGATAAAAAAAGAAGGATATAAAGATTTAATTCATTTGTATTACTTAAATAAAGAGAGAAAGAGAGGATATTGATTTTTTTAGACAGAAAAACAAGAGACAGACACATAAAACAGTGGCCTAATAAGAGAGGGATAAGAGGGATAACTGAAAAAAAATCCAGAAAAAAAGTTGATAAACAGGCTGAGATAAAGGAAACAGTGAAATAAAATAGGTGTAGGACAGTGATAAACAGGCTGAGATAAAGGAAACAGTGAGATAAAATAGGTGCAGGACAGTGATAAACAGGCTGAGATAAAGGAAACAGTGAAATAAAATAGATGCAGGACAGTGATAAACAGGCTGAGATAAAAGAAACAGTGAAATAAAATAGGTGCAAGACAGTGATAAACAGGCTGAGATAATGGAAACAGTGAAATAAAATAGGTGCAGGACAGTGATAAACATTGATAGAGACACAGAGAGAGAAAAGGAAAAGTACAAAAGAAGTTGAAAAAGATAGAAAATTCAAGGGAGAGGAAAAATGAAGGAGAGAGAGGGGACAGAGAGGAGACAGAGGGAGAGGGAGCATAAGAAAAACAGAAGATAAAAAAAGATGCACCCTTTAGGATTGTATGGTGACTTTTACCTTTCTTTTAACGTGGCGAGAGTTAGGCGGAGAAAGAGATAGAGAGAGAGAGAGAGAGAGAGAGAGAGAGAGGCAAGAGAGAGACAGAGAGGAATTTGAGGGGGAACTGAAAAAAAACCTTCTAGATAGAAAGTTGATAAACAGGCTAAGATAAAAACAGTGAAATAAAATAGGGACAGGACAGTGACAAAGATTGATAGGTACACTGACAGAGAAAGAAAGGGAAAGAGACACAAGAAAAGAAAGATAGACGATTCAAGAGAGAGGGAAAATATAGAAGGGAGAGGAGAAAGAGAGGGGGAGAGAGAAGAAGAGAAAGAGAGAAAGGGAAAGAGGGAGAGCGAAAGAAAGATAGATGATAAAAAGGACATGTCTGCATCTTTTAGGATTGTATGGTGACTTTTACCTTTCTTTTAACTTAACAAGGGTTAGACGGAGAAACAAAGACAGGGAGAGAAAGAGCGAGAAAGGGAAAAAGCGAGAGAGGGGGGGAGAGAGGCAGAGAGACACACAGAGAAAGAGAGAGAGATAGAGAGAGATAAAGAGAGAGAGAAAGAGAGAGAGAGACAGAGAGAGAGAGAGTAAATATCGCATTTTAAAACATAAAATTTTTCGATGTATGCTGGGATTCTAAAATGTATTTATGATCTTTCCTCTTGAGTATTTGTCTTTCTCGCTGCCAGCATCTCTATCTTGATCTAAAACTAATTTTCATTTTTTTTCCTTCGTCCACTTTCTTGCTATCACCATTAACACTTGAAAGTTAAACTCCGCCGCCCTTTCTGTTTATTTTATCCGCGTGAGTTGTGTGAGCTAAACTCTCTCTGACATTCAAGACAAGTTCCTGATGATTTTCACACAGCGCTGCTTCTGTTTATATGGCATTTAAGTTGACTGTCTTCCTACTAGCACTTGAAACGCTAATCCAGGCTTGGTTTTCGGAAAAAATATCAGAGATTAAAAAAAAAATTGTTTGCATGCGATCTTTGGAAACAAATATTGTCAGTTATTCGTTTGCCTTCACCCATTGTTCCAAATCATAGGAAAAAAAAGCTGCTGGTTTAGACTGAAAAGTAGGATATGTCCAGAAGGCGAAATGAGAGAGAGAGAGAGAGAGAGAGAGAGAGAGAGGG
>BMAT01000466.1:101409-112072 GCA_019649035.1 Elysia marginata
GAGAGGGAGAGAGAGAGAGAGAAAGAGAGAGAGACACAGACAGACAGAGAGCGAGACAGACGAACAGAGAGAGAGAGAGAGAGAGAGAGAGAGAGAGAGAGAGAGGGAGAGAGATGAGAGACTCTGCGTGAGAGAGATGAGAGAATGTGCGTGAGCGAGAGAGATATTCATTTAGAAGAAATAAGAGTTGATTTTTTATATTCGTAACCTGCTTATTTCTTAGTCATGTACACGCATGTGGTTTTTTGTTGTTTACATTTCCGTATATAGTTGCATTCCTCTAATGGCCTTCGAGCCAATCCCTTGGTTAGTAACAATCTTTACATATTTCACTGACCGTCTTTGATTAATGAAATTTAGCTCTGAAAAGTGAAATATAACAAATAGCATCTAGGATTCGAACGCGAACCACTCGCCGGCACCCACGGCCTTGCCAGACCAGAGGCCAGACGAACAAACCACTCTGCCATCCACTTCCACAGAGATAGATAGATAGATAGAGAGAGAGAGAGATAGAGAGAGAGAGATAGAGAGAGAGAGAGAGAGAGAGAGAGAGAGTGAGAGAGAGAGAGAGGTTTAAGCTAAAAGAGCAACAATAAAAATAAACTATTTTACAAGAGAAAGAGTAAGAATGCAAAAGAGAATAGAAAACGGTTGTAGTCGAACGTAATTTAATTGTAACTTCAGACTCATTATTGCACAATGCTTTATACATGTAACTAACATTATTTTTTATAACGTCATCTTGGAAATCATCAGATCTTACATCATTCTCTGTACAACTGATTTCTTCAGGTCAGCGGATGAAACTTTCATTGCGAAGAAACTATAGCCGTCTAGAGTATTTTACTCCCTGAAGCGCTGACAGATAAATGCTGAAGCTTCTCATTTTACATCATACTTCATTCAACACGTTGATCCCCATGGTGATATTCACTGTGTTTTCATAACCAGATAATCTTTCTAAAATGTTTAACAAAACATATTATTCACCTAGAAACAAGAAAATTATAAAGATACTGCAATATCTTAAGATACATGGATCGAGGTGTTTAAAATTTACATATGAAAAAGGAGCTAGTAAAATGTTCTTTTCCTGCTGAATTGAAAAAAACTTATGCAAATAAAAAAAATGCAGCGCAGTTAAAGGGACCAAGTGACTAATTTAAGGTGATATTTTGTGTACAAGTTAAGACCTCCAAAAGTTGCTCATTAAGAGATTTGTTTGGAGGATTTATTCCAGAACTTAACACACTGAGTTCTATGGTGTAGGACTTCATTGTTGTAATCGCTTCTGACTCAGTTTAGGGATGAGTTCGATAAAGATATATTTTGTGAGCAAAACAAGACGATGGAAAATAACTTTGCCTCTTATTTGTCAGCTAAACATAAACCTTAAAGAGGAAGGCATATTTTACCACCCTGCGCTATGTCAAAGGAGTATAAGCCCCCCCCCCTCCCCCCCTGCCGCCTGGGATCTCTATTTTTGCTGGCCTGCCTATAACAGCAAAGTACAAATAATAACAGCTCAAACGAGATAGATCATCAGAAGTTTCGCGCTGCTGTTTGTTTAAGTTTAGACTATCAGGCCTGTTGGGTACAGAGACCTAGGTTCTTTGGGATTGATCTGCTCATTGCTTGTACTCGGCTTGTGTTGTCTTAAATTGAATGCATTTTTATATGTCTTGTTTCGTAACTACGTCTTCCTCTCGGTTGCCCCTCCCTTTTTTCAAGAATGGGGTTTTGATTCCTTATACTATTAAAATCGGCGTTTATAATAAAATTAAAAAAAATAATGTGCGGCAAACAGTATAATTATATGGACGATTGTCAATCAAATATCAAAATATTTTAGTTGTGTCTAATTTGTACAACGTCAAGTTGATCTTTTAATACTCAAAAGCTTTGGCAAGCTACGGTGCAGATTGACCTGTCTTCGTAAACTCCCGACGCTTTTGTTTCATTTTGTGTAGTAGCAATAGGGTATGGTATCTCAAACTAGAGCTAATGTATTGGACAAATTCTTGGCGTGTTTGTTAAGAACTTCCTACCGCATGGTGTGATCGTCAATATTATTGCCGGCACCGCGCTGTGCCAGGGTATAGGCCACAGGTCCCCATCCGCCACTTTTCTCTCTCTCCTGAGCCAGCTTCTTAATTTCTTTCCTTGACTTTCAAAATCTTCTAAAATCCCCATCCTTTCCCCAGGAAATATCTGAATAACAAGAATAGCCGAAATTCTAGAAGTTAGCCTCGATATAAAAAACCCCCCAAATCTAAGTTGTGGATACAGTTTTTTTAGGCCATCGCCATAACATACCTTTTTGAAAAGTACGTGTTTGTTTTCACATATGAAAAATTTAACACAAGTCTCTTTGTATCGACCTAGAGTACGATAACCTGCTTACTTTCACGATGAAGAAAACCAAAGGCATGGTTATCAACGTAATGCAATGGGATAATCTGCAGAAGGAAGTGTTCACTGCTCTGCGTCCATAAACATTAGTGGAACCTCATAAAACACAGCTTGTATTCAGAGAACCCGCAATGCTGTTTACTTTAAGGGTATGATGATATGCTTCTTTGGTGAGAGAAGCTGTTTAGATGCAGGAAATTTATAAACTGATGGGGCGTTAAAGAAGGCAGAGGGGGGTTGATGGGGAGTTAAAGATATGCAGCTGATGAATAATCAGTTCGTGTGGGGCAATAAATGTTGCAGAGATCAGAGACTGGAAGGGCAGACAGAGCGAGTGAGATGAAGGGAGTGGGGAGGGGGGAGGTTAGAGGGCAGTGGACTCGAGTTGAGAGAAAGATATCTAATTTTAAATTAAATACCATTGGTTAAGTATGGTTGGAGGTAAATATAAATAGATTGGTAGGTAAATAGACATATTGGTGATTTGTACTCAGATAAAAAGTTAAAAAGATAGACGGTAGGAGACGGTAGAAAGATAAGTAAAAAGAAATACAGAAGCTTGAAAGAAACTGGTCATAGAAATTGAAAAAAAAAGATAGAGAGTGAGAGAAAGAAAGAAAAAAAATAAAAAAGAAGATAAAGAAAGAAGGGGAGAAGGAGAGGGGAAGCGAAATCTTCATGAAGAAAAGAAAGTTAAGACCTAAATTGAACTTCGTGTATGTTTAAAAATTAGTTTTTGGATGTATCAAGATTTTCTTTGCTTTGCGTAAAACTAAACTTTTTGATAAAGACTGAATTTTTCTGTTTGCCGAGTACATATTATTCAGCAGCAGCAGGCTAGTATGCTGCGAAGTAATAACATAGTTCTACGCAAAAAAGAATGTACCGACTGTTCTCGTGAACACAACAGAAGTCCTTGTTTGATTACCCAACGTATCATTTTATGCAAGGCTTTCCTTAGAGTAAAACCTTGCGTTGACAAAATATCGTCTGTTTTCAGCGGCTAAAATTACTTAATGAGAGTGGTTCAAACTATAACCAATTATAGCAGTGAATAGCACTTCTGTGTATACCGATTTCTTAATATTGGCTGTGCTTTATAAACAGCTTTGAGTTGAGGAGAGTAGGTTTTTCAAATACACTAAAGACACAGGACCACGTTTTGGTTGTGAGCGATCAAGTAACCTCGACCTACTAGACAAACCACCACAAAATCAGTTTGGTGTTTTTTTTGAAAAAATACACGTATATTTTTATAAATGGTAGAAGTTGTTATTAGTTCTACACACTGATCTTAAAGTTCTTAGTATCAAATGGAAATAACAGCTCTTTTGTTTTTGCTGTTGTTGGTTGTCGTTGAAGTAGTGGCCGTTGTGGTGTTTGTTGTGGCGGTTATAGTAATAATGTTTGTGGTGGTTGTAGAAGTGGTTGTAGTGACGGTGCTGTTTTTGTTGTCGTTACTAAAATTTCACCTAGGTATAATAATGGACATTGCCAGCGGCTACAACATCTCTTCCTTCAGAAAAATATCCTCTACGATTTGTAGCGTCTATTTCAATTTGTCTTTCTAAATTTTGTTGACGATCTAAATCACATATTGTGGATTTTTTGGGACCGAAAAGATCTTAAATTTCAAAAATGTGTGGACAAACAAGGCAAACTAATAAAACTAATAAGAAAAGATATGGAAAGATTAGAACTTAGAACTTAAATTTTTTTAAAAAAAGTTTTTCAAGTTAAGAAGTATATGTATTGAAAATAAGCAATGCTTAGTCAGGCTGACAAATTCTAGCATCGTATATATTATAGTAGAGTACTCTGGTCAGTACATGTATTAAGAAAAGAAATATTATCTTTCTCGTAGACACGCGCACACAAGCTCCTCTCTCTCTCTCTCTCTCTCTCTCTCTCTCGTCAAAGCCAACAAGAAATACATGCACTCATCTTAAGCCTTTCCCTTCAACAAAACACCCAATCCTAATGTGCCCTCTATTTAAGAAAAAGATTCAATTGGAATTGTCTCTTGATTCTAGTTCCATTAAAATGTTTTACGGCTTGGGGAAAGATACAATTTACTGTTCGTCTATTTCCCTTTAAAGTCCTTAGTCTTCGCCCGTGATCGAACTCCATAGCTGTACGGGCATAATATTGAAATAAGCAAACAAGCAAACAAAACAAATGTCCAAGCTTTATTTGAACAGAACAACCAGTAGGCCGACCTTGCTAGTTAGAGCGTTTTATATCTGATTAGGTCATGATGTTCTTAGAGTTTAAAGGTCAGACCTAAAGTTATAGACCTTTGTTTATCTATGAGCGAGATAGTGCGATGGCAACTACAGAGCGATGGTGCCTGTCTACCTGTTACTGCTTTATCTCTGAAGCGCCCGTAGTGATGTAAATGAGGGACAAAAGCAGCTGATTCTAAAAAAAATCCACAAATTACAGTAACCATTAGCTGTTATCGATTGTAGATGGGATGACCAAAACTTAGTATTTACAAGCTGAGTACCCATTGTTCGAACAGGAAAATTTATATGCAAAGGATGTTGGAGAATATGATGTGGGATGAACAGTCAAGAGAGAGATACAGGGTGTAATTATCTTTCCAAACAGATAGCGAGGAGCTCCAGTGTATGATGAAGGCAAACTGATTCTCAAACCGAGGCTTCGAAGACGACCACATTCAATTTTAGCGTACGCGTCCACAATGAAATGTTGAAATAATTTTCTGTAAAAAATATGTAATTGTCAGGCCATTCGAGAAATGGGAGTCATGGTACTGAAGTTCAGAAACCTTTTGTCTACTTGAAAGTTTTAACTGAGGGCTCCAGCCATCTGTGCCATACGGAAATAGTATGGGATACTGAAGAAGGCCATAAGCTTTGTGTAATTCACTGATGTGTCTACACTCATTGCTTCTTGTTTGCAAAACAATATCTCTATGTTCTACAGGGTCCCTTGGCATCAGAACGGAAATGTTATTTGAGGTTGGTGCATTGTATCTTCCACGTCTAGCTGCACATGAACTTCGTCTCTTCCGATGTATGATGACATTGATAACGACACAGTGTTGAAATAATGCAAAAGAACTATATAAGTTTTTATATAAGCTGCCTAGAACAAGAAAAAAATTATTTTAAAAATAGAGTCTAGGCCTAGATCAACTTTACTATTACATAAGGCATGACATACCTTCTCTTCAAATCCAAACTGAGAAGTGGGAAGTGTTAATTTATAATTTACTTTGCAGAAAGAAAAATATATAGAACCAAATTTCAATGAATTATTTCACTGATTAACCAACTATACATAGTCATATCATTTTCAGTGCAGTTGAAGATTAGAAAGAAGTGAAAATGCGGTATGTCAAGCAAGAAGAAGACCAAGCCTAGAGTCTAGATCTAACCACATCTAAATTTATCGATGTTCTAATTTTTACTTCTTCGAAACTGTTGCAATGAAAATTCAATTTATTTATTTTCCATATTGGCACATTGTACTGGTTACAGAGCAATTTACAACAAGTATAATCAACTAAAGTCTCTCTCTCTCTCTCTCTCTCTCTCTCTCTCTCTCTCCCCCCCCTCTCTCTCTCTCTTCCTCACACTAACTTCCCAATTTCTTTCTCTTCGAACACACTATTTAACATAACAGAAAAAAGGCATTTCAAAAGGATTTCATAATGTTTCACAAAAGCTTTATGGCAGATGGCATAAATGAATTATTATAACGTTCAGTTTTGCACTTCAAAAGAATAGGCCTAGCTGATCTTATGGATAGTTTCACTTGTTTGGAAAGAGGGTGGGATGGGTCATTCTGCATGGATATGATTTTTTTCTGACAGTTTACAATATATAACATGTTAAAATCCTGGAAATGAACTATTGGATCATTCATAAGTTTGTTGGCTCTCTTTATGGCCTGGTCGATTTCATGTTGTTTATTTTCATGTACATTTCCTCCCTAACAAGTAATAGAAAAAATAATAGCGCTTTCCACGATTGCTTTATAAAACAAATACAGAAGGCTGTTGTCAACATTAAATTATTTCAATTTGCTAAGGAAGTACAATCGTGTATTGATATTTTAAATAAGATTTGTGGCATTTATGTCCCAACTGAGCTATAGTTGTTCCACGATATTTGTAAGCGTTAAAAATTTCAACAGTTTCATTTTTTATACACAAATGAATCAAAGGATCCTTCACTTTCCTAAAATCAATCACAAGCTCTTTCGTTTTAGCTACATTTAGTAACAAAAAATGATCTTCGCACCAAGCTTCAAACCAGGCAACAGATTCCCTATAGTGATATTCATTATCCTTTATTAAACCTTGAATACATGTATCTGCAAACTTTATCAACTGAACATTTCTTTGGCCTTCCACTTGACACTTATTTGTGTATACCGTGAACAAGAAGGGCGACAATATTGCTCTCTGGGGTGCACCTGTATTGGTGATTAATATGTCTGATTTGATACTCACTTCTCTCCCCTTAATCATGACATATTGGGGTTTTTGCGATAGGAAGTCCAATACCCAACTAATGAGGTTTTTATTTAGGCCTAATTCATCCAACTGTGAAATAATTAAGCAAGGTTGAATCGTGTTAAATGCTGATGAAATATCAACAAAAAGTAGTCTGCAGTAACTTCTAGTTTTTCCAGATGTTTTAAGATATTATCAAGGAATACCAGCAACGAATCACTTACTCCTCTCTTCTCACGATAGGCGAACTGCATATCATCCTGACATGGAGAAATACATTTCTTAATTTCCTTGAGAATTATTCTCTCTAAACATTTACACACAACCGAGGTTAGGGCTATAGGTCTTAAGTCATTTAGTTCTTTAACATGGGGCTTTTTTGGTACAGGTAATAACTCAGTCATTTTCCAGATACGTGGAAGGGAGTGTTGTGAAATTGTCGAATTAAACAAGATAGTAAATATGCCGCTTAGCTCTTTGTGGCAACATTTAAGTAACCGCCCACTTAGTCCATCAGGACCGCATGCTTTTCTTACATTTAACTTTTCAAGCTCTCTCCTAACATCATTTTCTTGAACGACAAAATCCTGTCCTTCTACCAAAATATTACTGGTTTATGATAATACTAGGGAAGCCAAAGTTTATTTCTTCACACGTTTTTCTAAAAACATTTAATTTCGGTCAGTTTCACCCTGAGATTCATAAAAAAACCTAAAAAAATTCGGTTTGGTGCTTCTGTTAACAGTTCATATAACAGTAATTATGCCTATAGATTTAGGAGTCCGCTTTCAAAATTAATGTTCCTGGCTCTTTATTAACTCGTGATAAAAGGAATCAGACAGGTTTGTGTTTACAGACTGATAAAAACGTTGAAACTAAACATACAGTTTCTTTTTCCCTGTTTAGCATTATAGGCCCGTGAGTCCTTTTTTAATTTTTTTCCTCGGTTCAAGCGAGCAAGCTATTGCCAGAAATCAACGTAAAACTTGTAAACAAAATTACCGGGGTTTGTCCTACCTACTTGCTGTAGCCTGCTCACTAGGTTGGCCCAACTCCAAAGCCCAAAAGAAAAAAATTAAACACAAAAAGAGAGACATAGGGGAGAAGGAGCGAGAAAGGAAGACATTGACGAAGACATACAGACAGAGAAACAGACTTAGACATGGAAAGGGAGATACAGAGAGAGCCAGAAAGAGAAAAACAAAGATAGAGACACATAAAGGCAAAGATGGAGACGCAAGTAGACAGACAGGAAGAGACACGGAGAGATGGAAAATACCGATACGTAGATAGATTGATAGACATATAGATATATAGATAGATAGATAAGTAGAGAGGCAGAGAGAGATAAACAGAAAGAGATAGAGAGAGGGGGAATTTTTATTGAAGAAGACGGTTATCTATCTTTTTATCATCGATCTAACTTTTTCTTAGCATGCAAACTGTTTAGACTTTGGAAAAGATTTTTAGATGTAGGTCGACCCCTAAAAGCTTGGCATCAGAGTAAAACAAGAGCTAGAACATCTAAATGGGTCACAGTCAAAAGACTTAATGCCATGCCAAGCTGAAGCTTAGTTTAAAGTTGTCCACCACACCTGACACTACCCTGTCTCTTTTACCTGTTCAGCTCTCCTCTGGAACTCAAAATAGACTAAACCTGACGATTGGCAAGACAATTTTAGAGGTTGGTTTTCTTGACCCAGCTGAAGGCATGGCTCGTATGTATATAGATCTACATTTAAGCATGTTTTTTATGCTCGGTAACAATGGAAGTCAATTACTATTTCATTCTTCTTCAGATTTATAAAGCAATATGGGAAAACACTTTTAAAATTTGTTGCGCAATCAGAGCAGCCAAATGAATAAATAAATTTATACAAATGTTTGCCACAGTCAGTTTATCAACGTGTAAAGAAAATACATGGCAGAACACTTGTTTTCAGTCTCGGAATTCGGTTATTACTGTACTATAGGATCTGGCGCCCCTTGTCAGTGCTTCACACCGCAACAATTGCCAAACACAAAGAGTAACGTAATGAAAGCCCCAGATGAAAGAAAAAAAAAAACAACATAAAAATCATGTTATCTTTATAAGTGTGTGTTCGATAAAGTATGACTATTTTTGAAACATGCATTGGTTGTATGCGGGAAGAATGAAAACTGTTAGCGAGATCCCTTTAGTCTTAAAAATGTATTTTTCTGTATAAATGGACGGCCAGAAGAGTTTAAGGTTTAAACCAGTCCATTGCTAAAAGAACACAAACCATGTTTTGCTAACATCTTTTACACATTATTTGGGGGGGGGGGGGGGGGGGAGAGTGAGAGCGAGAGAGAGAAAGAGAGTAGGACAGTGATAAAGAGATATGGTGAGACTAAGTCAAAGTCAACGAGAGAGAGAAAAAAAGAGAGAGAAAGGAAGAGATAGCAAGACAGAGTGATAAAGAGATATAGTGAGACTGAATGAAATTCAATGAGAGAGAGAGAGAGAGAGAGAGAGAGTAAGAGAGAGAGTAAGACAGAGTGATAAAGAGATGTAGTGAGACTTAGTCAAATTCAACGAGAAAGAGAAAGAGAGAGAGATGAAGAGAAAGAGATAGAGAAAGAGAGCGAGTAACACAGATTGATAAAGAGATGTAGTGAGACTAAGTCAAAGTCAACGAGAGAGAGAAAGAGAGAGAGACAGAGAGAGAAAGAGAGAATGAGAGTAAGACAGAGTTATAGCTAGATTAAGTAAGACTAAGTCAAATTCAACGAGAGAGAGAGAGAAAGAGAGAGAGAAAGATTGGGTGAGATAATAAGAGAGAGTGTAAGAGATAGTGGCAAGTAGAGAGAGCTGCAATTAAAGAAAAAGAAGGAAAGAAGAACTTAAAAGGTTTGTATAATGTCAGGGATGTTATTGTTAGCGAATGAGGTGAGTGAGAAAAAAGAATACGTAGAACATCAACAAATACAACATGAAATGAGTAGCAACATGAAAAACAATAATTAGAAACAAAGAAAAGAAGATAATAAGGGATCGATAGCGAACAATAACCTAACTCATATTTTGAATTAAAGCTTACAGGTTCAATTAAGATTGTTTTTAAGCCTTCAGTACCCCAACCTTTTTATATCTCATAAGCCTAAGTGAACCACAAAGTTACTATGTCGTACGTTTAAAAATCGTTTCTAATTGTGTTATCAATATCTCGCAGTATTTGATGTGTTTTTGTAAACATTTCAACTCATTTTTATCACCACTCTTTTTTATACCCAGTGGCTGTTCGAAAAATATGATTAAATGGCCACACCTCTGAAGTCTAATTTAAAAGCAACCAACTATTGATTTCTGAGATCAATAGATGTCATACGGAGTCGCTATCTCGTCACGCAGGATGGTCCTGAAAACTATTAGTTGCTTTGTTCTCTAATGAGATTCTTCAATATGAGAGGCAAAGATGTTGTGCAAAGACTTCAAACGGACAGTGTATAATCAGAGAGATAGAGATAGAACTACAGAGGAAGAACAGAGACCAAAACAATAACTGACAGAGAGAGTGTGTGTGTGTGTGTGAGAGAGATAGAGAGAGAGATAGATAGAGAGAGAGAGAGAGAGACAGAGAGAGAGAGAGAGAGAGAGAGAGAGAGACATAACTCAGATGAAATCAAATAGAAAAAAAGCAGAGCCAAGATCGTTCGTTTGAAAACAAAAGGAAAAATGCAGCATTTGCAATTGTAGTAGTGGTGGTGAAAGTAGTAGCAGTAGCAGTAGTAGTAGTA
>BMAT01000466.1:112130-125165 GCA_019649035.1 Elysia marginata
GTAGTAGTAGTAATAGTAGTAGTAATGATAGTAGTAGCGGCAATTATAATATAAGAGGAGGCTCGGAGTCATCGTGATTTTAAACGAATTTGATGTATTTTAGTTGCGCACAATTTATATCAGCCGTTATAATTCTAAGGTAAATAAAGAACTCACACATAAACAACTCATAAGACCAAAAAAGATGCGTCACTTGTCAAGATGGGTTAGATGCACAATTAAGCCTAAGTGTGACACAAAAGGTGATGATCTCCTTCAGAATGACTGATACATCCCACACCGAGTGCCTTGTGCTGCGTGAAGGGTGCGAGTTCTTTAAATTGCGTGCTCAATACGAGCTCACTTGATGCAGGCTACAAAGTGTTATTATGGGCAGGTACCGAGCTGCTGTTTGTCAAGGGTGTGGGGAGACCGAGAGTTAGGAAGTAGAGAGGAGTGGCATTCGCGGTTCTTTGTTTGCAAAATGGTTAAAATCTTTCACACTAACTGAAAAGTCATTGAGAAGAAAATGAGAATTTATGAAGAAAAAGAAAAAAAATGCAGCCGAGTTTAACACAGAGAGAGGGATAAAGGGAGAGAGAGAGAGAGAGAGAGAGAGAGAGAGAGAGAGAGAGAGAGAGGGAGGGAGAAAGAGACAGAAAGAGAAAGAAAGCCAGATATGCAGAGTAGGAAGCTGATAACGGCTTGTTCAAATTAAAAATATAGAGGTCTTACGCATGGATAAATAGTAGCAAAGTAGAAAAAGTAGACAAAACAGAGGAATAGGGAAGGATAATGAATGTCCAGAGAAAAAAAATTATTAAAAAACGGGTAAACATCCGCAATAAAGAGGAAAATATTGAAAGACAGAAATGTTGCGTTATATGTAAGTTTTTGTATGCGGCAAAAGATACAGTTCTGCAAATAGGTAGGAATATGTTCATAGGGTGTAAAGAAAAATGAAAAAAAAAAAACCAGAGTTTAAAATGAACACGCCTTAAACACGCGACAGAGAAAAGACACAGTTATTTCGTTTCCATCACCATAAACATCGGTAACCACAATCGAAAAAGAGGCGTTGTTTCAGTAGCTACACACTTCCATCGCCCAAGTCTTCTATAATGAGTACCAGACAACAAACGCCAAGCGCTCACTTCGCCGTCATGCTTCGCATCTAACCACTGACTGCCCTTCCTCTAAATTATAAACCTTTTTTCTTATTATTACGAGAACATTTCTTTAGCGCTATGTTTTAGCTTAGAAGCCTCTCAACAAAATTTTCTGTTCCTCTCTCTCTTTCTTTCTCTTCTGTCTCGCGTCAACTTTTTATCTCTCTTTCGCTCTGGCTGGCCCTCTCTGTGTCAAACAAAATTCCTTCCTGTACTTCTTTTTTCAATGTATCTGAAAAAAAAAACCTGTGCGTTGGACACTTATCACTTTTAAATTTTTGTCTCTAATTTTCTGCCTTTTTATATCTTTGCTTTTTTCTTTCTGTCTATTTTAGTGTTCACGCCCTCTCCGTCCGTCTTTTTATCTCCCTTTTTTCCTATTTCTTGCCTTTTTTCTTCTTTTTCCATCAACGTTTCTTTACTTTTTTATTACTGCTTTTGTCTGCCCACCTTCCTATGCATCTCTCTAAATTTGTCTCACTTTATCTACCGCCACATCACACTGTTGGCTCTCTGTCTGACTCTCTTTCTCTCTCTCTTCACTCTGTCTGTATTCCCTCTCTCCCCTTCCTCTCTCTTCCTTTCCTCTCTCTATCCCCCCCCTGCTTTCTCCAACTATCGCTAAACAAATAATTGCTTAAATTGAATTTAAGACATGCAGGAACACCACATTTTCTTAAATATTTTTTCCCAACTCCAATGCCGTATAGAAACAAGCGGCATTGTATACGGGACACGACAAGGCCTGACATTGTAAGACCAAGCCCAGACAGCTGCTGCTGCTGTTTCAGTCACTCTGTGAGCACTAAGCAACATCGGGTCTGGAGCAGGTTTCTTTACTTAATGCCAGACCCAGGACTAACGCACACACTCAGATCTGCCAACATTTGTCCTGGGAATCGGAGATGCTACTATTTCTATACAAGTGCCTAGAGTTAGAAATACAGGATGGATGGTAAGCAAGTAAACTAGAAGTACTGACTCGCTCCTTTGAAGAGAGTAACATTGGCAAGGAGTATAATAAAGACTAAATGTGAAAAGTGTCGTGGATTCGTACATGGCGGTAAAATTGGTGAGTAAAAATGTCTATGGAACTCTTGCTCTCGTTGAGAGTGCTAGATTATCTATACATTTTCTATGTTGATTTAGATTTAGATCTATCATGACGATTTTGATTTATTTAAAGCTTCGTTTTTATCATTTTTCCCTTCTCTCTTTTTCCAATTCTTTAATTTTTTTTTGTTTATTTTGGCCTCTCTTGCCTGTTTATATCTCCCCATATGTCTGTCTCGCATTGTGTCAATTTTCCATTTATTTTATATCTTAAAAGAATAACTTAAATGTGATAGCTCTTGATTCTTGATTAAAGCTATTGCAAAAAAGTGTAATCCAGGATTCGTTTTTTTTGTTCTCATCTTTAAGTCTCTCGCAATTAACAGGGGGACTTCTCTGGTATGATTTTTTGGGCATGTATTGTTTTTTCATTAAAGTTATGAGGCTGTAAAAAATTATAATCTCAAGAATACATTTTGCCTCAGTATCTCATTAAGTAATGTTTTGACGACTACCAGCCGTAACTGCATAGGCCAAAAAGAATTAAAAGTCAAACAATTTTGGAAGCTTAGGTCTCGCATCCAGGCTAATAAGTCGGATGTCCCAATATTCACCTTCAAATGTATTACTGTTTTGAACAAGACAATTTCCTAGGCTTTGTAAAGTAAAACAATGCATAACATTAAGACACTGTAGAAAAGTATGAAAAGTTTTGTTGATTTTAAATATAGGAAAAAGGTGGAAAAAAACCCTTTAAATGCTGTTTTCTCAAAATAGGAATTTTCAACTTCTGACAATGGGCCAAATGTACTGGAAATACTAACAAATGCTAAGTCTGTCGGTTACTATACACTATCATTGTTGGTGCTTTGGATTATGGATATCTTAATGTTTTTAGATGTTTGTCAACCGATGTATGATTCAAAACGAGAACCAAAAAGACAAACCAAAAGAGCTTTCTTATAAAAAAAACGATAATAAGGAAACGGTTAAAAAAAACCCCGCTTTGCAAAGATTTAACTTTGTTTTACAACGTTTTACAGTAAAACTTCATACTTTAGATTTTATGTTATTTGTATTGAAAAGTTAAGAAAGGTCAATACCACGTTGATTTTCCATGAGAATGACAGATAACTTTGTATACATGGGCTGCTTTCTATAAAAACATAACTACAATCATGAGAAGACTATAAAGTAGCGAGGCATATTTTTTCCTCTCAACATGCAACAATGTCTTTCGTGTTTTGACAAACGGTGGCGTGACTTGTGAATGGCTTGGCAGACATTAAATCCAAAACACGACATATGGGTGTACTATAATACTTTGTCAAAACATAAAATTTAAAAAATCTTGATAGCGATAAATGTATAAGACCTATACTATAATGATGCATGAAAAGCCTCTTTCTTACCCGTTCGTTTTGCGTATTTTGCTGCTGCTGCTGCTGCTACTGCTACTGCTGCTACTACTACTACTACTACTACTACTACTACTACTACTACTACTACTACTACTTCTACTTCTACTACTACCATTACTGCTACTACTACAACTACTACTACTACTATTACTACTACTACTACTACTACTACTACTACTACTACTACTACTACTACCACTACTACTACTACTACTACTGCTGCTGCTGCTGCCTGTGCTGCTGATTTGGTGTGAGTGGGTGGTTCCGTTTGCACAAAGTGTTGTAATGCTTATCGGCCCCTTTATGAAAAGCGCATGGGGTCAAGCTATATATGCTTACAATATTAATGCGTAAAATATTCGAAAAAAAGGAACAAAATTTGTTCATATGTATCGCTCCTTTTCCCCCCTAACTTAAAACTAGCATTGAGTGCTGGTTTCAAAATATACTTGCAATTATCGCTTCGTGCAAGACATAGAGGTTTTTAGAGATCCTTATCAATAAGAAAAGGGTGGATGACCTCCCGTCAAGACTTCAATTAAAGAACTTTCCAACACTTGGTGTGCATGAGGTACGTTTTAAACGCAGTTTATTCTATTCCTTATCATCACTGTTCTCTTTTTTCTTATTACCACTCTCTGCCTCTCTTTCGCTTTCTTTGATGTTTAGCTTATTTCTCCTCCGGTGTTTCCCTTTATTTTCATTCTCTTCTCTTCTTCGGACTCTTTTTTTCTTTATCTTCCCTCTCACTCTTTCCTAGATGTTTTACTCTATGTTCTCTCCAAGTATTTAACTAACGCAGCCTTAAAGTGGCCTCAAACTGCGTAATTTCGCTTGACATTTACTTCTTCGACCCTGATGTCTTGTGCGTACTGAGGGTGGGGAGTATCTTATCTTGGAAAGTAGTCAGGCTCTGCATTGCGCACACACTGCCTGCTTAGGGCTGAATCTGAAACTTAGCCTTGGAGTCGCGGGTAGAACATTGCCACTCTGCTCGTGAGTTAGATTTTCTTCGCCCCTTAACATCTCTGTGAGTAAAAAAAATACATATGTGTGATACGGCTCATTGGTGTGGCAATTAAATAGTTATTGTTTATGAGTATTTTATCTCTTTGCTGTTAAGCATAGACACAAAGCAGTCTGCTTTTGATACTTTTCTGCATTATTCTAATCTTAAGCTTTAACGCTGTATGCGTTTTCATAAATGCGGAACAAACGTTGGAAAGATAGAAAGACAAAACATAGGAAATGGCGATGAAAAATGTTAATGGAAAAAAAAACAACTGACGGTAATAAGACACACCAACTTACAAGTCGGAGGGAAACGTAAACACATGTGAGACACAAACTAGGTAATGATACTGAACCTGAACTAATGAGCGCGTGTGGGAGTATGAATACGAAGATGAGTGAGTACCAGAGTAATTAAAAGAAACAACAATAAGAAACTCAGATTGCCAGTAGGTGGATTTATAAAAAGACAAATAACAGGCAGATCATAGAGACAAGAGGATTGAAGGAACGCGAATTGAAATTACAAATAGCATCAGAAGACATGAGAATACAAATAAGAGGATATGTAGCAAAGCAGGATGTAGAAATACAGAAAAACTAAACTATGAACAGAATCACGAAAAGGTGGGAGGTATAAACGGAGTAAAAGATACGGACAGTAAGGCATAGAGTAAAAAATCTGGCTATATGGAATAGAAATATCATCAGTTTTGTATCAAAGGTACAATAAGACCCGAGAAGAGAAGTAAAATGTTGATTTGAAAGAAAAAATGTATGCGAATTTCACCAGTTTATGGTTTAAGGCTGTTAATTTTCGACTTTCTCAATTTACAGAAACTTTGAATACGACTTTACACTTCCCTTTGTGTTTTCACAAGATTTTTTTTCGCAATCATAGCTCTACGTATCATCAGATTAATGCATCGTTTTAACAGGGACACTTCTACATTTTAGATTCATTCTTATTACGAAAAAAATGCCCCTGGCAGCCGCACTGACCCTTAACGTGTGAAAAACTCAACTTAAGTTCAACGTATGCTTTAGTTATCCTGGTTGCTGCACTATGTTGTTCCATTCATCCTAGATCTAGTAGCCACATTTTATGGTTTCCGACTAGATTTTCATAATATCAATACTACTAATTGAATGGACCCAAACCCTTAAGATGATCAAAACACTTCTTGCTTAACTTTGAAAAAAAAGTTTTTTTTCATATAATGAAGGCACCGAAAAAGGTTTGTAGGTGCCATACAGTATGAAGCAAATCTGTTGCTTTTCTCAACCTTTCTCCTAAAAAAACTTTTTTGTTGCCTCTTTTTTAACTGCTTCAGTACATCTTTCCCCTCTCACCCCTTGTCTTGCCTGTTTTAAAATTTACGACCCCCCCTACTCCCTCATATTATATCCTCAATCTTTCTATCTCTACCTATCTCGAGCTATCTTTCTATGTTTATCTCTCTGTTTCCTAATGCCCTCTCCATCATATATTTTATAAGGCAACCTGAAGATGACGAACACCAAAGACCTCAGCTGCTGTAGTGAGCATCACATAGATTGAATTTTTAACCAGGGCATACAGTGCATACATAAGGTAATTTGTTGAAACATTTGCGATATCTGGGATTATCTTGAAAACTAGTTTGACGACTGATTTATACCCTTAGATATCAAAGACACCTGTCATATAGACAGATAATGCTCTGTTTTCTTCGGTAAGAAAGGCCTTGTTTATATGTTTATACGTGAAGTCCATCAAACATTGATGCTGCTTAAAAAGCGTAAGATATTGAAAATATGATAGAGAAAAGTAAAGGTGCATCTCTTTATTTTTCAAAGCAGCAGAGTAGTAAAGTATAAGTGATCTTGCTCTGCTGTGCCACCCCCTTACTCTTCTGTTCTTGCACTTTGTTAATCCTATAAAATCTATAAAATTGCGATGCTTTATAAACTTAAGGCATACAGTACTTCCAAATCCAGGCGAGATTGGCACAATATTTAGGCGAAAGTTTGCCTTTATGTAGACTAGTCCAAATTTTTAGCTTTAGGTGACGTGAGTATTTCATGCAGGAACATTAAGTTGAACGTTCTTATCTCGTATAGTTATAAGAAACATAAAAAAAACACTACAGGTACGGATATTATGAAAAAATTATTTCTTGTTTTACTTCTAGGAAAGATACCCAATGTGAATCCTAATTGAAACCGTTGATTTCTAACTCCTTTTAAAAAAGGTAATGGTAAACAACTGACTTTAGAGACAATACAAAACGCCAACAGATATCTCGGCATACAGATATTCAAATATTTTAAAACCAGAAGATGCATTTGATATAATATAACAATAATGAATTTTGTGAACTGTTAGTTTGATTTACAGTTAGGTGCAGGGAATAAAAACGGTATCATCAGTAATTATGATTCCTCCGCATATCTAACGTAGTCTGTCAACAGTTTGATTATCTCAGAGATGCCGAGCAGTCATAATAAAACACATTAAGAGAGAAAGAAAGAGAGAGAGAAAGAGAGAGAGAGAGAGAGAGAGAGAGAGAGAGAGAGAGAGAGAGAGAGAGAGAGAGATGACCTTAACTCCAGTTGTCAACAACTCCTGATGATCACTGATTACTGTCCTATCTCTGTGCTGCCGTCCATAGCCGTACACTTTGGGCGTGATAGCAATAACATGGTGTCAATGAAACAAACAAAATATATGGAAGATTTTGGTTGCGTGGCTAAATGAGAAAAAAAGTTACTGATGATAATTCTCACTATTTTCAGGCAAATTTTTAAGTTTTGAGGGATTCGCAGAATATTTTCGTAATCGAAAAAGGATTAAGAGTAGGCACGCTGTGTTTTTTGACACAACCGATTCACCAAAGCAAAAAAACAAGTTTAAAATGTTTTAAAAGTTTAAAAATAAAAGAAAGTTATTTAGACATTTCTGATAAGCATGTCCTGTATTCAGAGAGAATGATTAAAAAATTGAGACCCTTTCATTATGGTTGTTATTTAAGATAGTAAAGTTATAGATTTATGACACCAATCACGTCCTTTTTAGCATCTTTTCATTTCTTTGGCTATCTCATTTTAAGAAACTCGAGGAAGCTTGTTGTAAATCTATTGATTGAGAGCGGGAACATTATGTAAGCCATCACGGCTAATGATAGATTTGATATCATTTTTAAACCGCAAATAAGGCGATGTCTACGTTTATATAAAGTAAACAAACCTTTAGATTTTAAAAGAATGAAAATAGAAAGTTTACGAGGTTTCACTAAAACCAAACACTGTGTTACCATTGTGTATCACTAAAATGTTACGAGGTTTCACTAAAACCAAACACTGTTTTACCATAGTGTATCACTTAAATGTTACGAGGTTTCACTAAAACCAAATACTGTGTAACCATTGTGTATCACTAAAATGGTACGGTGTTTCACTAAAACTAAAACGACCTATTAAGGTTGACCACAGTCTTCTTAGCATCTCCCAAAGCAAGCGAGAATAGAAATATTGCTTATAATGTGTCATTACAAACAGTCATGAAAAATGGACTAAACAGCGCTCAAACACCGTCAGCAATCAATGCAATTGGAAACTCTTGACTTGTTTACTTGAAATGTTATAATGCCTTCCTTTTATTCATCAGCGTACGTGATCTTTCACTTTTATTACATAAATCGCATTCTTCCATTTTTTCACTAAATCTTTTTTTTTGACCCGCTAAAATCAATATGCCCCAAATTAGCTCCTCAACTAATTGCATAGGCTTCTAGCTTTCCTGCACTAGGGGAGAAACAAAACGAATACAAAGTGACCTTCCTTTATAAACAAAACCCAATGTATCGCCATTTTGCTTTCAGTGGCTCAATACAGTCATTCTTCCTCTTGGGCTCTAAGTACACAAACAGCGACTTTTGTGTTTGCAACGGTGTCAGCCTGGCTTTTTAATGCAATGCAATTTTCCCTTTTCGTGTGAAGTTTTCCGCAATCGACACTTTACCATTCAGTAAGCATAATTGACTTTTTCAATCTCTCTGAGATTTCACTTTCTGTCTCTCCAGACGCTTGGGGCGTAATTTGATGACTTTTACCCGAAACGGAACGTGCGCCTATCATCAATTGTATGGACGCATCTTTAGATTATATTGTTTGCCATTTGCAGGACGTAGCAATGTTTTTTAAAGTGTTCTCTTTACAGTGGTCTTTACAATGGAACTTTTGACGAAGGCTTTAAAACAGATTTATTGATTTTTTTGTCAACAAGTTTTTTTTTTTGCGAATTGCATTTCTTTAACACTAGGCAATTAGTCTATTGTAGAGCAGCATGGCTTATTGGTTAGCGCGACGGACTTGTGACCTGGCGGTTGCGGGTTTGATTCTCAACCAGGAGCATGTTTTAACAGTCTTAGAAAAGCAATTTATCAACATTTTCCTCAGTCAAACGTCCTGTAAAATGGGTAGCTAGCTAAAGGTAGTGCTTGAAGTTTTTGAAATGTTAGTATTTGAGCGTCTAAAAGGCAGCTGTACTGCAATGCTCTGAAATATGAGTCGACTTTGCTCTGGTGTGTATACAGGCTTGTTAAGGTAAATATGTAAAGTCTTGAAACAACCTTCGGCGGTGGAAGACTATAACCATATTTATTAGTTTGTGTTGCACACTGAGACCAACAAAGGGTGAATTTGGTTTGTGGCATTGAGTGTTATGGTTGCGTACACGGCTCTGTGGCCTATCGGTAACACACCCGCTCAGAGATCGGGAGGGGCGTGGTTCGATCCCCGGCCGAGTCAAACCAAGGACTTTAAAATTCGTTTTAGCAGTTGATCCGCCTAGTGTCTGGCATTGTGGAATTAGTGTTAGGCCTGGTCGGCCTAGTGTCAGGATAATATGACCGGGTGTGGTGTACACAAGCGCTCCTTACATCACAATGTGGCAGCACGTCTTCAATTGTCCCTAGCGCCGTCTTTGATATAACCTTGAAGTTGACTAGGACGTTGAAATTCAAGCACCCAACCAACATAGTCAATATTAGTTATCAGTTGAAAAAAGAAAACTTTATAAAATTGCGTCTCTCTGTTACAAGTGTATGGATGACAAAGCACCAATCTATTTAAAAAATCTCATAAACATGTACACTCCCAGTAGAACATTTAGGTCACTCTCAGACAATTTACTACAAAAACCTCATGTCAAATATAAATGTTTTGGTGAGCGTTCATTTGCTTATGCAGGTCCTCATGTCTGGAATTCTATCCCTAAAGTTATTAGACACGCATCTACCTTGGGTCAATTAAAAAAAACAGCTGAAAACTTATCTTTTTCACTCTTAATTGAAGCAAAATGCGACTTCCCTAGATTTTTATATAAACTTTTAGCAGGTAGTAGTTTTTATATTCATGCCCTAATATTTTTTGTTTCATTGAATATTTTATATATATACATGTAAATATGTTTTTTTTTTGAAGACTCAAATAATTTTATGCCCTGTACCAGTACTATGTAAGGGTATTTTTATGATAAGGTAGAAACTCACTGTAAATTATACACACTGCTTTTTATTTTCTCATTGTCTGTGACATTGTTCTTATAATGAAAAATGTACCACGTTTTAAACAATTATTGTAATGCGCATTGAGCATAACAGATTGTGGTGTGATAATGTGCACAATAAATGTCCTTTGTTATTATTATTATTATTATTATTATTATTATTATTATTATTATCATTATTATATCAGGAAGTGCCTCTTTTAACTTAGTAGTTGTCTTAACCAAACGAATCTGTAATTTTTTTTTTCATTATGATCGTTCTTAACGGTGCATAATCTACTATAATGCTTTAAGCGCTTTACTTTGGTCAAATGAAAGGTCTTTTCCAAAAAAAGTTTACTTCTGAACTAACAGAGCAGCGAAGTTAAAGTGCATCATTTTAGCATGAGGCCACAACCTATAACCTGTACTCCTTTAATTCCTAGGCGAGGCGAGGAAGTGTGTGTAAAATAAACCTTTGCTAAAGTCGAAGCTAGTTGGAACCCAAGCCTCGGGGTGGGAGAGCTGATCGTTTACCACTGCACCGCGACGCCGTAAGAATGATTTCAATCCAAGAATTCTTTAAATGAAAGCAGTATGGAGGATAGACCTCTGTAGACGCCTGCTTGCTTGTATTGTTCTGTTTCTTGTTTCTTTCGATACAGGAACATTGCATTTGTCTGGGAAGAAATCAATAATTTTGTCAGATTTTTTTTTTCTCTTTTAGATAAATGTATTGGACCTCGGAAAATGTAGAAACTTACTTAGGAGGAAGGGTGCTAAGGGTTTTTAACATGAGAAATGAAGGGTGTTATAGTAACAGTTTATAAAGCGAAGTTAATAATGAAAATTTCTACCTGATCTAAAGAAGGCTAAAAATTTGATAAAAATAACCCAATATTTCCAATTGAACCCCATTTTGGCATATAAGAGCCTCTTTGCGTCCTTTATATTGGCAAGCCAAGAGTAAACATGCTTTATTTTAAACATAGACGGAAGGAGAACATTTTTTTCATAATAAAGAAACAAATAGATGTCATTACCTAGCCTACGCTTAAACAAGACTCCTATAGGTTTCTTTTCCTAATCTCAAAACCAACCAATCAACCAGGTTTTCATTAGATAGATGAATTAATTATAGCATGACCGTGATGAACAGGTGCCTCACATCTGGGTGGTCAGCGGGCAGCCAGAGTCTGAAGCATGGATGTGCGTGAGTGGCCTACATGGTAGATCTAGTGAGGCTTGCTTCTTACCACCTCAGGCCAGGTAGCAAGCAAATATCTGCCAACGACTAGGCCTACCTTAGATCCGAACAGACCAGCAGAAAAAATTGATAGTCTTATAATTGAGACCAGCTGGCTTGTTACGCAGGTTACTGGTATTACTACTATAGATAAGAAGTTGTCTAATTAACAAATGAAAAAATAAATCGAGGAGCCCGTGCGTACACGATTTTGAGTGGAACTTCATGTAGGATTTTGTCTAGGCGTTAAGTGGAAAATTAGCTGAGATTTGTAAAGTGAACAAGGTATGGGGAAAAGGCGGCAGAGAGAGAGAGAAGGAAAAAGAAGAAGAAGGGCGAGGAAAGGAGTATAAGAAGTAAGAAGAGGAGGTGGGAAAAGAATAATAGTAATAATAGTATTAATAAAAAAAAAATAATAATAATAATAAATAATTATGATAACAATACTTCTACTACTATTACTACTAATAAAATTAATAATTATAGTAATGACAATAACAATGTTAACTATAATAATTACAATGATGAGAAGAAGAAGAGGAAGAAGAAGAAGAAGAAGAAGAAGAAGAAGAAGAAGAAGAAGAAGAAGAAGAAGAAGAAGAAGAAGAAGAAGAAGAAGAAGAAGAAGAAGAAGAAGAAAAAGAGGAAGAAGAAGAAAAAGAGAAGGAGAAGAATACCAAGGCTTTTTGTCTAATTTCGTCATTTTAGAAATACGGAACGGCTTAGAAGTTATTTACATGAATCGCGGATGTCACCAACCATGATCTGATAAAAAAGAACTTCAGATTCTCTAAAAGAGACGCAGAACATTTTAATTAAAAACATAAAATCAAAGAAATGTTAAAACAAAAGCAAACTCCTCTTGAGGCAATAATTAACCCTCATTAGATTAAAGAAAGAAAAAGTACACATACGAGAAGTCAACTCCTAGCTGGCATTTCCGGATTTTTGTTTCGTTCCAAGGTTTTAGAACCCGCTAAGCTACCGGCGCATGTTGAGGTTTTAAGTTTCCAAACAGGTTTAGAATGCTCAATGTTTTCAATAACAGACGAGTGTGAGGCTTTAAAATCTTTTATCATTATCTGTAAAAGGCATCTATACTTCCCCTCACCCTTTTTCGCAATGACTTTTGATATCTTCATTGTTTTCTTTTATTTTATTTTTAACCTTCTTTCTTTATCTATTTCTATGTTTCTACGGATATTTCTCCCCTCTCTCTCTCTTTTCTTTCTCTCTCCCTGTGTCTCTTTCGCTTCTTGTATTTATTATAAACCTAGCGGCCACACTAAGAAAAAAATACAACCGTTCCTCTAACAGTGTGGCTCAGTTAACATCACTATTTAAAAGTACTTTTTCATGGCAAAGTTAAAATTCATTCCTGCTGTATGTCCGTTTTAAGATTCCATATTTGGTAGCTAGCGTGTACTTTTATGATGGTGAACGGCAACATCTGTGAATCCCCTGACATGGTGATGAACGGCAACATTATTGAATCCCCTGAAATGGTGATGAACGGCAACATCAGTGAATCCCTTGACATGGTGATGAACGGCAACATCAGTGAATCCCTTGACATGGTGATGAACGGCAACATTATTGAATCCCCTGACATGGTGATGAACGGCA
>BMAT01000466.1:143436-168177 GCA_019649035.1 Elysia marginata
TGTGTTCACTAATTAACTTGCTTGCTCTTCTTAATCCCCCCTCCCCCACCCCTCCATCTTCTCAACCTGGTTCCCACTACCAGCGCGTGAGACGTGTCAGTCGGAGGTACCAGAAGAACACGGATACCGGAGCGCTGCGCATCTTCCGGGCTCAGCTAAGCGATTCTGGAGAGTACAAATGTGTCGCTAAAAATAGACTTGGTCAGGCCTCAAAGACTTTCGTCTTGACCGTTGTCCGTGAGTTCTGTTTTTGTTCGTTGTCTATTTGTGTGCTGGCCCAAGAAAACCCACTGAAGCTTCCACTTAATGATGTTCAGTTTGTGGCCTTCTGTATTTCTTTCAAAACAAAATGTAGCCTGTGTTGTTTCACCAAACTATCTTAACCAAAACATGAGATAATTATGGCTTTCTATAGGTTGCACTGTAGGAAAACAAGAAACGGAGGCAGAGGGATGTACAGTTTTTATAAATGTATAAATTCTTAGCACAAACGTTTAAGAAGATCGAAATTGATAATTGTTATGGTCGAAATGTTGTCAAAGATGAGCTTAAATGAGGCAGAAATAATTGAAGTCTTGATAATGACATAAGACCCCAAAATGACAAAATTACGTTCATTTTACCCTGGCGACTTTGACTGGGTTTTCCTGGGCCACCAAACATTCGTTTGTCAAACATAACCTTATCGTTGTAGAACAGTTTTCACAACATTGTGAGAACATTTTACTGTACCCAAAGATTTTTTTACTGTGCAGTGTTCTAGGCGCCCTTTACCACCTTACAAGGTTTGCCTTAAGCGTGATTATGATTTAATTCAATAAAAATATTCATGCACCACAATAACAAACCCTTCGAACCCCCATACTACTCACACGCATTCCCTATGCCCAGATCATTAATACTCTTTGCTGACTTAATATTTTATCAGAAATAATCTTAGGGGTGAAACGTGAATGGAAAAAAGTAGAAGCTATTTACCAACTTCTATTTTACAAAATACACAAACATGGCATGCGTTGGTACACGCTTTATGTTGATTATTACGTCAAAAATAATTTTAATGAAGTCAGTTTAAAACCTTTCACTGCCTTATTAAGAACATGAAAGATTGAGATTTTCTGTTTCGTCTGGCAGAGAGCCTTCGTATTGTCCTTGCCAACTTTCTGAAAATAAACCTTTTTCTAAAGATTTAAACTAAAGATCTCTTATGTTTTTAAAAATGATTCTCAACTATTTTGAAGCCTCGCTAACTACAAACATGCTATTTCTTATTTCCTATTGCAGAGGACCCTATCGTAAGAATAACCCCCCAGCCACCAGTGGTTGTTAAGGAAGGGATCAATCTAGATGTTGTTTGCAGATCTTATGCCTACCCAACGCCGTCCTATTCATGGATTACCAGCAACAACCTGCGCCTGAATAATGGTACAAGGGGTTCGGACATGGTAAGAAATAATAATATATAATGTCAGCACAGCGCAAGTAAGACATAATTATAGCTAATAACAGGATCGTAAGACATTGGGATACGTCGTAAAGTCAGCACCGTAAGACATGGGGATACGTCCTAAAGTCAGCACCGTAAGATATGGGGATACGTCCTAAAGTCAACACCGAAAGATATGGGGATACATCCTAAAGTCAACACCGTAAGACAAGGGGATGCGTCCTAATGTCAACACCGTAATAGATGGGGCGCGTCCTAATGTCAGCTTTGCAAGACATGCGAATTATACCTGATGACAATATTATACCGGAATTCCCAATTTCAGCCGGCACACTTTATCGCTATCAATATATCAGTTTATATTGAGCTGCAATGTTTGAAACATGTTTTGAAAAAATTAAAACGGACTATACAAATTTAAAACAGTTTGTGGTGTTTAGTTTACTTTAACAAAGCAATGGTTATACCGCTTCATCGATAAAGCATAGCATGATCGTTCCATTGGTGCAAAGAAAACTCTGATTCATCAAACGTTAACACTTTCTCAGTGGATATTTTCATGTTTGAAAATTAACTTTTATCGCTATGGTTTGTTGCACTGATATTGAAATTGTCAATAACTCTCTACAGCTTTATTTGTGGTTGTGTTGTTCAGAGAATGAATATGCAATTCTGGGCCATATTGAAATTGATTTAAACATACACACGCCTTACGAATCGGGCTGTCTAGGTGTGAGGATTCTAGGCATGGTTTTAGTTAATGGTCTTTCAACCTATTATTGTAAAATTATAAGTAAAATTTGTAAAAGAAATGTATATATATATATATATATATATATATATATAAATATAAATAATGTCAACATTATAAGGTCTTATGTCATCATTACACGGTAATTATGCTTCTGTCAGCAGTGTTGTGACAATGAATGGTATTGTCTATTTCAGATCCGTTATAAAACAGCCGCATCCCGATACAGAGTGATGGACACTGTGTTTAACGACACCCACTCACAGAGTGTGTTGAGCATCTCGCCCGTGACACACCACGACTACGGCCTGTTCGTGTGTTATTCCGGTAACAAAGGAGGCACGGTCAGGTCCGAAATCATGATGGATGTCCAATGTAAGTACAGGTCACCGAGTTGATTGGTTTCTTCACCGGTGCACACGAGTCGCATGTCGCAAGTTTCACACCAAGGAGCGTTCATAGTTTGTACTTTTCTAAGCTTCCAAATGGAAACAAGCGCATGAAATTCTCCAAACTCTGTGCAAAACTAGTAGCGACTGTTTTAATGTAAGATATAGAATTAAAAAGTTAGTAACATTTCGATATCTGGCTCATTTGCACTGGTGGCGAGACATTCATAGATCAAAGAAAGTAAAAGTAGATAAGATTAGACAAAAAGAAACTAGACTTAGAATGTTATGAGAAAATAATCAAGGTGAGAAAGACAAAAGTTCATGTGATTAGTTTTGAGTTGGAATTTTTCACATAGCACTATCAAAAAATCCCACAGTTATAAAAAACAATGCTCTCTATCAGAAGACAGGTGAAACTCCCATATCTTTACCCATTCTCGAAGCGCGATGGCGACTTTTCGGTCATATTTTAAGACAGACCATCAATACACCACCAAACATTGCAATGACTAAATACTTCAAGACGGAGGGAAGCAAAAAACGAGGCCGACCAAAAAAATCGATTGTGACTACAGCACGACGAGACCTCAAGAGTCACAACAACGATCACTGGCCAACTAGATATTACATTCAATTAATGACCTTGACCACCTTCGCGACATAGCACAGAGCAGATTCGACTGGAAGCACCTGACGACAGCAATATACAGATCAGCCCAGGCAGAGACGTCGCAGCAGACGGGCATTAACTAACTAACTAACAATCAAAAACGTGCTGCACGTGAACTTGTCACTTTTTGAAATTTGGTTTTAAGTGTCTGTTATCTTTGTAAATCGGATAGCTAGAATGATACGTTTTTTTAATATATGAAAAACATAAACTGGTTTGAAAATTGACATGATATCAGAGTTTTGCCGTGTGCCTGATCGTCTTGATCTGCCCTGGAGTATAGATGTTTTAAACAATTTTTAAAACTCAAAATATGTTTGATGTGAAACGTGAAGTATCGATCAAAGACATTTTGTAATTAAAATGTTGATTAGTCCTGGCAAATTTTACATATTAAAAATCATTTGTTTGCCAATTTAGACGTTGAATCAATGATTTCTCTCGTTTTAGCAAATTAAAAAGGTATATTTCAAAGAAGAAGAAAAAAAGTCGTTGAAGCCTTTATAGACATCAGCTCATTTTGTTCTTTGTTAAGGCAGATTAGTCGGAATTAATGTGTGCGTGGGTCAACCGTGATATTTTAAAGTAGTGAACCGAAGAGGAGAATATCACAAAAAGAATGATTTTATACGCGTGACGCAAGGACCTGTCGTATTTTGAGCTAATGTTTTGATATTTTGGTATTATCTGCAAAACACATCCCAAAAACAACTTTACATTAGCTGAGGCATTGGCTTATTTAAAAAAAAACATGTTAGCGTTTTACGTAACTAGGCTGACAAGTCCTGCGTTTTGTGCCGTATTTTCTTTATTCATTAAGGTGTCTCATTGAACTTCAAAAACAACTTTTTCCATAATGTGAACACACAGCTCTCCAAGACTTTAGGGACCTTCGATTCGACATCAGTGTTCTGTTGCTTAAAGAGTAAACATGTTTCATTAGAGTCCTTGCGTCCCTACGACGACAACGTATTACGTATTACGACAACCATATTAAGCAGCGTGGGTATCACAGCAGACGATTGGCTAACGGGCGATCAGTGCATCTATTTTAGATAGCCATCTTGAATATTCTCTTCTATGGGCTCCGTCATCCTGATCCAGCCCTTAGCGCATAAATTCTACAATCATATTCCTGTCAGAATGACGGCGACAAAATGGTGCAGAACAAAGGCCTTGTTTTCAAGCAATGTGCGATTATTGAGTTGTTAAACACAGAAAAGCCTGCACTAGTTAAAGTTCAATGACACATGAATGCTATCTTGTGAGTATATGCGCACAAAAAGAAAGTAGACAAAACGAAGGAGCATTGCCGACCAGGCCAAAACAGTTCTGCTAAATAAACACCAACCTCGCTGTGATTGACGTGGCACTTACAGCATCTGTTGGACATCAAGTGAATGGGAACCAAGTCTTCACACCTCTCATGAAAACCGTCATTATAAACAATGAACAGTTGCTGACGTTATTAGAATGGTAGCGTTGTGCATGTTCAATGAAGCAATGATGTCATTTTGCATCATAAAAACGCTCGACCTTAACCCAGTCGAAAGGCTTAGCCTGCACTGAGTCGACTCAAGTTCCAGGAGACCGGACCTAATCCTCCCTGTACTCCATACTTGACCCTTTGGAAATTTTTTATGTCCCAAGTTTAAATAACAGTTGAAATGAAATCATTAGACGGATGAGGACAAAGTTGACGTTTGAATAGCTTGTTCTTCATTGGTGGAAGTTTGTTGAAAGAGATGGTAACAAATTATAACATTTAAGTTGGTATTATATAACAGACATCTTAAGCTTTTATTTCGTGTGTGATTTTTTCTGTGGAATGACTGGTTTGAAAATACTGGTCGAAGAGGCAGGAATTTTCAAGCAAGTCTCGCATCAGTATTATTTGTTTTTCTTTGTTTTTTTGGCGTTATCTTTGAGGAAACGCTGTGCATATCAAACCGATCATTTTACCATCATCAATTTGTGCTTTTTTTCTACTACCACCATCATTAACTCATAGTTTTAACTTATTATTGATAAAAAAAATTAAGTCCTTTTGCATCTTTCTCAGTTGCTCCAAAATCCGCTGATGAGGTGCCAGGAGGAAGAAAGAAAGTAAAATACTATCACTCAGATTTCGCCCCGCCGTTCACTTTGTCATGCGCAGCCACTGGTAACGAACTGCCCACCATTCAATGGTACTACAGAGGCCACTTATTGAACACTTCCCACTGTGATGTGGTGCGCAACCCACCGGAAATACGATCTTTTGCTTGCACGGTAAAAATGCATCATGTAAATATTAGGCATATAAAATACTAAAAATACTTGCAAAGTTTATAACTACAGAGACTGAGCACTTTTTTAAGCCTGGTGATGTTGGTCGATACCATATTGATGGGAGTTGAATGGAATGCCTGTCTTGCGCATCATTGGAGCAGAGGGTCAGTAATAATATTATCTTGTTAACAACTAACATTTTCACAAACAATTGTAGGTATTTTATCTAGATCTGGTCTTTTTCTTTTCAGAAAGAATTTCGCCTTCACATCATAATAATACAAAACTAGTTTTTATATCTTGTAGGATTTTAGAAGACCAATTGTTTTCTTATGTATATCCAAGGTTAAAAATATTGACCAACAAAAATCACACCGGCTCATTGGAATCAGTTAATAGAAAAGGCTCTTGATAAGAAAAAGGAATGCAACAGGCGCACCAGAGATAAGTTGCGTTGTTTTTTATTGACGGTTAGGGCACACCAAAATGCACATTTTGTTACATACAAACTATACCCAATAAACTTGAATCACGCTCTTTCTCAAGAAAAATAAATTTATGGTGGCACAATCAATAATATTATGGGGTCTTATATCACTTTAAACAAATAAGCTTTTAAAAATTAAACGACTGATTATTTTCAATTTTCAAAAGTCTTGAAATGGTACTGTAGCATCACTCTAAATTTTTCAACTTTGTGTGAATGAGGCTGAGTCGGAGTAATTTGATGATGTCAATTAGCAGATGATTGCTCTCATGTAATGTTACCGCCTTTGTTTAAGAAGAATATGCTGACAGCCGTGTCTTTACCTAAGTGAAGGTTTTTGCTCCAGTAGACATCTATAAAGGGTGCAGTTACGACATCACTGGACTGACACATATTTCTTTGAGATTTCTGTGGGTGCAGGTGCTATAATATGGCACGAAGGGCAACACGTTTTATGATTTCCACCTAAACCATATCTACTTTCGTTCTTTCTACCTATGAAATCAGAAATGCATTTCGTCTAATCTCTTTTAGGTTAATAAGAATACGATGGGACTGTATCAATGTTACGCTGAAAACAGCCACGGCCGTGTTCTCATTCAAGAATTTGATGTCGCCCCTATGTGTGAGTAGGAGAGCAAAAAGTATAATCTTGTCTTAATCTGAGTTTTCTCAAGACATCTTGCTATAATTGTGTCTTTCGTTTTTTAAATTATGTCGGCCTATTAAATATAATGTGGAAGAGAGCAACCATGTAGAATATTTCACAAAAACAGTTATTTTCAAAGTTTAACATACTATCATGTACAATATCTTACAAACACAATTTATTTTCAAAGTTTAACACAATTTCACGTAGAATGTCTCACTAACATAGATTCTTTTCAAAGTTTAACGTTCTAATGTTTGAAAACAATAGGGAATGAGATATCAACAAGATTAGCGGAACTTTCCTGATGTCTGTCCGAGTGAGACTTAATCATTAAGGCTAGCACATGCCGATTTACGTTCTAGCGTATTTTTTAGGAAATATTTTAAAGACAATATTATGTGAAAATTAAATGGAATTACCCGATTTCTTATGAATTCAATCTTTCATAATTTATGAATCAGACACGTAAAGAATCTACGCTCTGAATAGAATGCAAAATAAATTAGCTAACAGGTTACAGACGCAAGGAAACTTGTAAATTCGAACAATCGCTATCTTTAAATGTGTTTTTATCATTACCAAATCACCACCTCAACTCACAGTGGAGCAGCATTTTAAAGCACACTACTCTGTTATACTAGGAGTGAGCAGTGGCGCAATCGGTAGGGCGGTTGACCGCTATCTGAGAGGTCCCGAATTCGATCCCCAGTTCGGGCTAAATTTTATTTGCTCCCCTGTGCCCACCCAGCACCTGATGGGTAGCTAGGTCTCTTAAGACTCGGCGAAAGTAAAGGCGGCGAGGAAAGCAATGGTAAACTACCTCACTATGCCGTATGCTTAGAAAAACAAGGACCCTGCTCCTTGTTCCCCTACGCTCGTGTCGAGTATGGGAGTACCTTTACCTTTACTCTGTTATACTGAAAAAGTCTTTCCTTGCCTATTGTGGTAACATTAACGTAATGCATTTACGATTGTTTTCAATCTCAGACGTGCCCCCGCCTGCCACCTTGTATATTGACCAATCACATGCTAACCGGGTAAAAGTGACAGCTCCATTGGGAGTACCTGATACACCAGATCCCAGCTACGTGGTAGTTACGTACCGTCTGCTTGTGAAAGGCAAGCCAAGTCCCAGGCCGCAAGACGTGTATGAGACAACGGCTGGTAAGTTTTGCGGCACGTTGGTAACAAACAGCCGCGTTACGTTTACCGCTCTTTGTTGAGGATAATGGAGCTTTCGACAATTTTAAATCTGTGATATAGCGATCAGATTGAAAAAGTTGAAAATTGTCATAAGAAAAAAAAATTGAGTGATTTTAGTCAATTTGAACATCTTTAAACGTATCATACGCATAATTGTTATTAATCTGTGATGCTTCTCTTTACTGACAAAGTTGGCTCTGGGCCGAGTATGATTTGATTTTCTTTAATGATTATTGTCAAAATTATTGTTCACAGTTACAATTTTAAGGTAATGCTAATTTGTGAGTGTTTAGAATTTTGACAACTTCTGCTTTATATTCCGTTTCAGATTTAGACAAAAGAGGGGAGGTGAACGTGGTCTTACCAGGTCTCAAAGAGCATGCGAGTTATCTTGTGTCTGTTGCCAGCAAGAATGAGGTTGGCCTCGGACCTGATGAGACAGTTACCATCCATACAGGTGAGACTAAACTTTCAATCCTTCTACGTCTCTTTCTAATTGCATTAAATTAAAAATTAACCCTAAAGTTTCAAAACAAAAAAAAGATAAAGAAATAAATAAACACTTTGGCCAACAAGACTATACCCGACAGCTTCTAACGAGCCTGCATTTGCCAAGTTAAAAACAAAAAAAGACAGACAAATAATTTTGTTAAGGCTTGAAGGATTCTTTGAAACAGCAGAGCAATCGTTCTTGCCGACTTAATTTTGTTATGGAAAATCTCCGCTCTACGTGACTCACATCGTAAATGGAATGGGAATAAATAGCCTCAAAATTCAATAAAGGAACGAGACAACAAAATACCGACAAATAAGTTTACAAGCGTACGCATATGTTCCGATGCTACCAACAGTTTTCATGTACTTTAAAACCTTCACAACACGCACATAATTATTTCTGGCGTCCATGCTGTAATATTCTATAACTACAGAAAGCGAAGAAACAAATATTGTGTTAATGCTAATGTTGACGATATCATTACTTCACTAACACAGTCAAGTTTGTCTCATTTTCAGTTATCACACCAAAGACATTTAAAACATATGGATACTGTTGATGATTTTCCTTGTGCTTTTGTCATAGAGTATTTTTCCCATAAGCTCTGAAGTTCTGAGTGTTAGATCTTTCCAAACAAATGTCTCTTGGACATGGTGATTGAGTCGCAAGTCTAAAACTTTAATTTTGAGCAAACGACTTTAAAAGTAACTTTACCACTCTTTGTCTCTTTATATTTGAGATCATAGGGGTTTTATCACAGAACTTTAATAATTTAATGCAACTTCTTAAATTTTGAAGCTCAGAGAATGGCGAGTTGTACAAAATCTCAAAACCTTGTAAAGTAAAGTCTGCAACTTCCGATTTATTCACAACGGTAAGGAGACAAATAATGCATTATTGTTAAACGCATGCTGATATCGCGCCTTTTATTTGCCCCTTCAAGTGTGGTGTTGAGGTCTATAATTAGACTCTCGTCTCTTGGACCTAGAGGTCCGGGGTTCAAACCCTAGCTTAACAGGTAAGCTTGAAAATGCTTTTTACATACACCTCCTTGCAGGACTCAGTCATTCAATAAGTACGCGACGTGATGCATTGAAAGATCTTGTTTATTTAAGTTGCTAAGATTATGATAGTGTATCACTGCTACATGGATAAAAACAAACACTATGTTACTTTTACCTTTGAACTTAAAATATATCTCGTGATTTTTCTATGTATTTTGCAGGAGACTCCTTGTCAGTTATTGACGACCTTGTAACACTCATGGGATTCACCGGAAATGCTCAGCTTCTGGAACCGCCCATCCAAACTTATCCGCACGCCGACACAACATACGTGGGTGAAGTACACAATCAGGAAAACAACAATAGCGATGGCAGGTTGAGCAATGAGAAACATAGCAATCAAAGTGCAGAATTGTTGACTAAGGATGGTGTAGAAGAAAGTGACTCTAGTACTTTAATAGACGGTGCATCTACAAATCAAGATGAGCACTCTGAGATCACAGAAGGGAAGGCATATTTTGTTGTCGGGAGAGATGGAGCATCAAGTCTTAAGAAATGCAGTTCAAAAGTTATCATTGTCTTTGTATCAAGTTTGGTGTCGATAAAAATATTATTGAATTCAAGTTTCTTGTAGTAGTTTTAAGAGATGTTGACATGTACTGTTTTGTAGAGAAGGACTATGGAACCAGCCAAGGTGAGATGGACGTTGTAGTGTGTTTGTTCAATCCTCGATGGTTGGTATTCTACATTATTTTACTGTTCTGAAAGTGGAGATCGGCGGCTCAAGCACTATGGTGATCGGCTACTACTTAAACAGGTTTTGGGTTCGATCATCAGTTCGAGTTACTCTTTAGTGGCTCTTACGTGCACACCCATGACTATTTGGATAGTTAGATCTCCTAAGAGTTGGCGGAGGAAACGCGGCGAGGAAAGTAATGCTGTTTGCCAGGACTGACGAGGACCCAACTTCTTCGCTCAATACACACAGAATTCTTGTCTAAAAGATTACAGGATTTTATTGCTATACTTAAGATTTTATACTTAAATAATTATTTTAAAGTTTAATTGAACGTGTTAAAAAGATTCGCTCTCATGTAAAAAGAAAAAAGGGTAAATACTAATGATGAAAAGACTGTTCCTTCAAAACTGGTGCGAATACCCATCCTATGACCTTTGAGGACTCTTTTAAGTTATGTCCTCCCCAGTATAAGCTGAATTACTGAGCTTCATATTTATAACGAGAAACGATATGCTATATATGGATCAAATATGTTTTTCGATAGTTAGTAAACGTCACACGTTTAAGTAGCAGGTAATGAATACTCCTGTTAAAGTTAGATTATGTTTGCTTACTGCTTCAAAAACTAGTCCGCTACCCATTGCTTCCCTATTAAGGAAATTTGCTGTACATGTTTTGATGTAAATATTACAGACTTTAAGCAGCAACGCGTGAGTATAACGCGAACGTCTGTGGGTCTATTTTTAGAAACTGGTTTCATTATTTTTATGGTTTCTCAATCTGCTTTCCCGATTTTCACGTACGCGTAGTGAGACACGGTGCGTGTGCTAAAGGTCTCTATTTGTTCCAGTGCGCCGTAATAATATAATCTGTCCTTCTCACTAGTGGGAATGCCAAAGAAGAAATCTGAGTTTTAGTGGTGGCATTGTAGCCCAAGTCTGACCTAGGTCAAGAAAGTCTAAAGCTGTTCTAAAATACAACAATTTAGTAAACTCTGGAGGGCTATATTAATCGGCTTACATTACATTAAGGCTAAATCAATATATTGCTCTTCATGTGCCTGTGATCTTTACATCATTGTAAAAAAAACCAAAACAAAACATGATATTTTGATTTGAAACAAAGTTTAACGCGCGGTGCTATTTTTCTTTTTTTTTTTTTTTAATATTTTTAATAAGGGTTATATAAAAATACCGACTTCAATAACCAAAGCTAGGAGAAAATACTTCTACACAACCAGCTATAAACTTGGAAGTTTTGGATACTTTCCTAGGGTGAGAAGATTTCGATACTCAAGTGAGGCAATAATGGTTCCTCGAGTCGTCATGTTTTTTTTTTCTCAAAATATTTTATATCTGCCATTTGCAGTCAATCATATTTATTTTCCTTGATAATATAAGCTGAAGAGCATCTCATCAAATATACTTAGCCAATTTTACTATCGTTAAATACACGAGTTACTAATGATCGTCAGATTAAAAATTTGTCTAACTCCAGAATACATACATTTAATTATCTAGATTCTAGGTTTTTTATGTCAAAATGCTCAACTTGTATAAGGAGCTTTTGTAGGACTAGGCTACCATATATATATATATATGTATATATACATAAAAAATCTAGAGTTTAACTATCTATACATAATTATATATACTTCAGTTTTAGCCCACAAGATTCTTCTTTTACTTGACTTTATAATATCGTTATACTTTAGATTTAGCCAACGCACTTGATAGATAACACCTAGGTAAACAGATGTGGAACAATTTAACTTTTGTTTCAAAACGAAATTTCTTTAAATGTGAACTTATTTTTGACTTCAGTTTTGTCCCCCCCCCCCCCATATACCGCACGTAAATCATAGAGAAAGAGGCGAAAAGCACATTCAACACAGGCTGTGGAGTGGCTTAATCTGAACGGAAAGTTTCCAGAGATGAAACACAAATGGTACTGGACAGTAGCCTTGGAAATCATGAATAATTCTACCGAAATATCTTACAATAACTATTTTCTCTCTTCTGTTTGTTTTCAAAAATGTCATCTCTATAGGTTTTGGGGTATTTCCAATAGAACAACAGTTTCCGCTATCAATTATTTTGTCAAAAGAAACTATCAAACGAACAAATGTTTTTTTTTCTTTTTATACTAAGAGCTTTGACCTCCATGCGCGTACCTAATCAAACTTTCTATAATTAATAATAATAACAATAATGAAGTTATTTTCTAGCGCCTCTTCCTACATGTAGGCTCGAAGCTCTTTACAGCAGTATATCTACCCAAACAAACAATGCTGACATAATGACAATTTTGTACAAAATCCATTAACAATTCAAAACAAACAGAAGAACAACAAAAGGTGCATGTACAAAATTAAAGAAAAAAAAGGATATACATTGACCATCGGTAGTCGGATACATTTCTTGACACAAATTAATTAAGGTCTTCATATAGCGTGAACAAATATGTATTCAATAGGGTCTTAAACTGATTTACCGACGTAGCCTCCCTGATAGAAAGGGGAAGGGCATTCCAGACTACTGGTGCACATTGCACAAAGGCTCTATTACCGTCTTTTCTTGATGGTTTACACGGAACTGACAACAGGGCTTTATTAAATGATCTTAAGTTGCGCGTAGGCGTGTACAAACTTTCAAGACCTTTAAGATAATTAGGGGCATAGCCGTGAATGCATTTGTAGTATAAAACAGCGATCTTATACTCTATTCTAGTTTGTACAGGCAGCCAGTGGAAATGTTTAAACATGGGTGACACATGATCAATTTTGCGTTTTTTCATAATGAGACGGGCAGCATTGTTCTGAATCAGCTGAAGCCTCTTTAGGGTGTCCATGGGTAAACCATATAACAAGGAATTGCAGTCTAGATCTAGTCTAGATAGAATGAAAGAAGAGGCAAGAGTTTTCACAGCTTCTTCATTTAAAAACGATCGAATATGTTTAATTCTGCGTAGCTCCAAGAACATGATTTGGGCCAAATGATTGATATAATGGGTCATTGACAACGTCGCATCAAAATAAACACCAAGATTTTTAGCTTTTATAGAGAACAGTATCTTATCCTTATCAATGCACATGTGATCAATAGCAAATGGAGAAGCTTTCCTATCCATGCTACATGCTAGAAGCTCTGTCTTGTCTTCATTCATTTTTAGTTTATTACCGATCATCCAATTCTTAACATGCGATATGCAAGTTTCAAATTTTTGTATTAAGGTAGGGATATTTTTTGGACATGAGGAGGAATACCCTTGGGTGTCATCAGCGTACATGTGATAACATAAATCAAAACTTTGAATAAGTGCGCCTAAAGGTTTTGTGTACATGGTGTACATGACAGGTCCTAACACAGATCCTCGGGGAACTCCGTAGTTAAGGTCAAATACAGAAGAAATCTGGTTGTTTATCATAATACACTGAGTACGTCCACTGACATAAGACGAAAACCACTTTAAGACAACCCCTGATAGTCCAAACGTTTTAGACAATCTCTTCAGCAAAATGCTGTGATCAATAGTATCAAATGCTGCGCTTAGGTCTAACAGAGCAAGAATAGATGTGTGGCCTTTGTCTGCAGCACATAATGAAGTCGTTTTGAACTTTTAGAAGTGCAGTTTCTGTGTTGTGAAATTCTCTATATGCAGACTGAAAATTGATAAGTGTTTTTTCAATTGCAAAAGTACGACTTTTTATAAAATCTTTGAAAGGAATGGGAGATTTGACACAAGCCTAAAATTTTTCAGTTCTTCAGGGGATAAGTTTGGCTTTTTTAGCAGAGGCAAAACAACAGCATGTTTGGCAGGGACCGGCACTATGCCAGAGAGAAGAGATTGATTTATCATGGTAGTGATTGGCTCAACGAGGTGTTCAAGATGGATGACCAACAATGGTGTGGGGATAGGATCTAAACAGCAAGATTTGGGTGGTGAGGTCTTAATAATTTTCATAACGTCTTCTTTTTTTCACAGGTTCAAACATAGTCATGCAATCTCCCTCAAAGATTAAGTTCCGTTTCAACAAACCTTTTTTTTTTCACAGTGTATATATCAACAATACGTGAAACGAAAGCTTAATATCTCAGCTACATACTAAGCACTCTATTTTTGACGAGGTAATCGGCGAGATCAACACACAGCCTCTAACGTTTCACTAGTTGGCGCACGCCATAAGTAAAAATCCATACGGCTGTCTACTGCACCATCTGGAAAAATCTGCCATAACTTCCTCATCTTTGTCGTAGTGATGACCTTTCAGGTACTTCTTGAGTTAGGGAAACAAATAATAGTCATATGGGGCAAGATCTGGGCTGTATGCAGGGTCTGGTAGGGTCGTAAGCTCCAACTGCCTTAAGGCGTCCTGAGTTGGGCGACTGGTGTGCGGGCGCGCATTGTCGTGTAGCAGGATTGAGTCCTTTTCACGCCGAACACGTCTGAGTCTGAGTTTGAGAGCTTGCATAGTCAACAACCTTGAACTTCCTTGGACATAGAGAAGTTTTGTGTAGATACACTCCATCGATTGGGCTTTACATTCTGGTGGTCTCCAATCATAATGCGTTACAGAAAAACTTTTCCTTCTGCATTGTAACGATCTAAGAGTTTAGTACACATGTCCTTTCTCTGCGCTTTTATCTCTTCAATGGGCGGCCTTGGGAACAACGGGCAAGGACATTTCGGTAACCCAAGTAACAGTTGTGACCATACGGTATTCGTGTTCTTTTGAAATGCCCCTTCATCAGCAATTTCCTTTTGTTTGATGCATCTCTTTTTTTTATCATGCAGTCAACTTTCTCTCGTGAGCCGTTTCCGATGCGGTAATGGGTCTCCACGAACGCTTTAAATCACGCAGAATTGTCTTTCTGGGATTTTCCATTTAAAAAATTCTCACCCATTTGCGGAATGCACAGTCGGAAATGCACATTTCACCATAAAATGTCTTCATTCTTGCATGAATGTTTGCAGCAGAACATCCCTCAGCTGCTAAAAACTCGATAACAGAGCGCTGTTTGATGAGAAAGTCATTGGAAGTCGCCATTGTCTCACAATCATGGCTACCCCATCACGTGTTGCGCGTCACTGCATTATAAGAACAAATGAAGTCACACAAACTTGTTTCAATTTAGCCTACAAAATGGTTTGAGAGTATATGTATGAAATTCTAGGTCCATGTGACGAATACTGAGTTATTAGCAAACGGAACTTAATTATCAGTCAGCCTTTATACTTTCCGTTATCCTATACAGTATTCTATTTTTTAATCTATCAACCAGCATAATGTACTTAATGTCTTCATTATGTTTTAGCCACCATAGCTTTGGTTGGTGTTTGTAAATAATGTACACAATCACTGTAGAGTAATATATATATATATATATATATATATATATATATATTTGTCAACCAGGTGTTATCATAAAGGACGCATAATGTACAAACTGTAACCAAAGGCTTTCATTCTGAGTTTGTTCTCTTGCTTTGCACTGCTCATTCACGTTGAATATTTTTTTTGTTTTCTGTGCTGATTGTATTGGACAATGTTGGGTTCTAAATGCCTTAGAGACTAAGATATGGTGGACAACACGAGAACAATTGTATGTGTTGTCGCGACCATCAACTGCTTTAACTTGTTGAACCAGACCGCAGTGATTGTTTGTAGATAAAACAGTATAATTATGCGATCTTTGAAATCCTTATATAAAAACAATTTTACGCTTTTCAGAAAAATGAAAGTTTTTGAAGAAAGCGGTACAAGCAGGAGTTACTATTTTTAATTTAAATACACCCCCTTTTAAATTTTAGTTGGTTTGATCGTTTGTCAAATAAAACATGATTTGTGTCAGGAACACTTAAATAGGCTGTAACTACTAAAATTAATGAGATAAGCATGTTTGTTCAATAAGCATAAAATAGAAAGGACTACACAGTTATCCATGCATGGAAAGATATCTGATATGTAATGATGTATTAAAACTAATCAAATACTGGGTAAGTCTGGACATTTCAACAACAGTAATGTTGTTAGCTAATTCAAACATTTAATGCAGCCAGGGTAAACCAGACACAGATGTCTATGCTTTTGGAAATAAAAACACTCGCGAAAAACTACCTTAATCCTTTCAGTTTTTGAAGATGTAAAAAGAAAAGATATCTCAATAAAGTTTGATGAAATAAGAAAAAGAAAAGATTTTTTTACTTATGCCAAAGACTTTCATCTGATTTTACTTGGGAAAATGATAATAAACTTATGTTGATTAACCACTCTAGCAATCAAAGAGTTCCGCAGCTGCTACAGTGAGCTGGTCTTTGCTTTGACTTGTGTTTTTTTTTTTTTATAAACAAACATCTTTTATGTATCGAATATCCCAAATATAATATAGTGTTAAATGATAAACCTGAATTGTTGTTTTGCGCCTTATTTGTTGTGAAATCAATACATCTATTTTTCATTGTTACAACAATACATGTTTGCCTGAAATGATGCAATATTTATACAGATGTACAGATAAAACTTATACTATGTATACTTAGTGTTATAAGAGCAGTGTTAGGTTTTGGGTTGACACTAAGCAATAGATTGGTGGTACCGTGTCAGTTGGAGGACTATCTTTCGTGGTCTATGCAGTTCTTTAGAAATGCTACTACAGTATGGTTGGATTAGCCTTGAATTCTTTTTGTGACGTAAGCTGACGTTGATTTGTCAAGAATTCAACTGTCGCCAGAAATTGCTGGTCGACATGTATTGGTAGATACTTGGGCTCTAGGGAACTTATAAATAGCCAGTTTGATGTCAAGACATGGGCATTTTAATTGAACACGTAGTTATAGAGATTAAAGTATCTAGATAGTATGCTGGCCACTATTAACATTTCCTTCTTTGTGAGTGCAGAAACTGTAAATTGGTCAATAATGTCGTTTCTGGAAGTTCCTATTAAAAAAAAACTTGTTCATTTGGTTACAATATTTTAGCAAAAGGTCGTACACTTGATCTAGTTTTACATATGTTAAAATTTCTAAAAAAAAAAAAAAAAGGAAATCAGTATCAGAATGCCGTATTTTCTTGTCAATTTTGGTTTCTATACGTGTTTATGATGTTTTTATAATGGTATTGTAGTAAGCTCAACAACAAATAAAATTAACCTATCAAGTAAGGTAGCTTCTGTGTTTTATGTGCTGCACAAATTTATAAATGCCCGGTGTTTAATACATTTTTTCTGTAATATGTGCGTATGATAATTTTTTATTCAGAAGGTCCAAGAAATGATAGAAAAAAGCTTTTTTTTTAAGGATAAAGATATTTAAAAGAACACAGTTTGTTATATTTCAATCATATCATTTAAGCATTCATCTAATGTAGTCGTATCAGATGCTTTTAGTCACATTGGTCATGCTTTCATGAAGGAAATCACAAGCCTCGTGATGGCGTCCCTTGGTGGCTCATTAGCATGAGATGGGGAGACACACATGAAACAAGTTTGAAAAAGTATATGAACTGCAATGCATGATATACAGTAAAAAAGATAGATAATGAAAATGTAAGAGATGTAGATAGAGAGAGGGAGAGATAGAATGAGAGACAGAGAGAAAGAGACTGAGAGAGAGACAAATTGAGGTAGATAGATAGGTAGAGAGTATGAGATAGATAGATGGATGGATGGATAGATAGAGAGAGAGAATGAGAGAGAAAAGAAAATGAGATAGAGATTGAGAGTGAGATAGAGAGAGGAAGAAATATAAAGAGCAACATAATAAGCTGTGACTCGTGATTCTGTCGATTGCGATGGCGGAAAAAGTATGTTATGGCTTAACAAGGAAATTAACACTCTCATAAAAAAGTTTTTACTTTGAACCCTCTTAAACTACATCTTTTTGTACGGGTAAAATTTTGACCCAAAAAGACCTTCCGGCTTAAAGGGAATGAAGGAAAAACATGATTTAAAATCTGTAGGTTGTGATGGTGAAAAAAAATTGTGTCCCGCATCACAAAGGACAGATTTTATGTGTGACAGTTTCTATATTCCTTGGCCAATTCCGTTAAAATTGTGACAAAGCATTATGATGCCATTTTAGGGAGTCATAACACCACATCATTACGACAGTATTGTTACTTTCTTTGTTGTTTCTGAAAGTAATTTGTCCTTAATCATACACGACAGATTTACGAGGTTTTGACACAGCCTCATATGAGCAATGTCAACTTTGCCCATTTATTTTTGTTTAAGTGCATATTGGTGTAAAATGTTATTTTCCAATGACCTATAGTTTTGTACGTCTTTTACAAACGAAATTAAAATGCAAACCACAAACACAAGTATTGTCGCTTATGCCTTTTTGGTGACTTTAATGTGCGTCCTGTGTTTTCTGTTTAAATGTTGTGATAATAATATTATAGGTGTGGGTATCTCCTTTTCATGAAACAAAATATTTATATGTACATGTACAACATGAGTAAAGAGTAAAACCACAAGCGTAGTGACTCAAACCATATATCAAATCAAAGTATCGACTTTAATTTAAATGATGTAAATTTGGTAAAAATATCGAGATCAAATGACACGGTAAAGACTCAAAAGTATTGATCGACCCTAACATATGCTGACGATCCAACACATAATGTTTCTTTAAATTTGTGAGGGTAATGAGGAACAATACACTTTTACTTTAAATCTAAAAATATTGAATACATGGAACCGACGGGAATGTGAAAAAAAGAAAAGAAAATGTGCGTGAGAGAAGAATTGAGAGTATGTAATTAAGAGAGAAAGAAGCACAGGTAGCTTAGAGATTAAAGAAATTGAAAGAATCAAGGTTATAAGATACCTATAACTAGGCTGCTACACAAAGAAACAACGGAGCTGGGACAAAACTCAAAGACGGTGTCAACCTGTAGTGTGTCTTGTTCTGTGACTGTTGTGGTGGTTGTGGTTGACAATACCATAAAACGTCTATCAACAGTTCATACATTTTTATACTAAGTATGAAGTTTCCAAAAGTTGAAGCAATTATCGTATCAGTGGCATATAGATCAACCATTTGCCTTTATCGTTTCCTATATCGATTTAAATCATAGACACCAAATATGTTTAAGAACTGTTGTAGAAGGAGGAATGAAAATATTATGTTTCAGACCGAAATATAAATTAAACATTTCACGAGCAATTGTTGGCTTGCTAGTTTGCAACACAGCTGTGATTTTAATGTAACGAAAAAAGGCGTGCTCTTTTTTTATTCTTCTTTAAGTCAAGTTTTGAAAATCTTAAGTATTACAGCTGTCAAAAGTCACTTTTTTATATTTTATTTCCTTGGGTGTTCACAATCATAGTAATTTAAATATATTGCTTTCAAAGTACAGAATGTAATTGTACAGCCCTAAGGTTTTTTAAATACTCGCTGGAAACAAAAAGTGGGAGAAACACACAATAAAAAACAACACACACTACTCAGGCTTCTTTCCGATTGTCCTTTTTCCATTTACATTTTTGTTGCGTTTTACGACAAAGATCCATCAAGAGAGATTAAAAAAAAAACTATTTATTTTTCCTTTATAATTGTTACAAGCCAAATAATATTTACTTATGATGTTAAAACTGATTGACCGGTCTTGCGTATTTCAGATATCGTTTGAAGAGATTAAAACGCTTGTCTTATGTAGGTTTGGATCTCGGAGTTAGCCACCTTGCCCGTGAAGCTATACTGTCCAATCAACGTGCAGGTCAAAAGGTCAGAGCTGAACTCAGCAGCGCGACACCTTGGGCACATACCGCAGAGAATAGAGCACTCAAGAAAAGTAGACACTTCCGCTTTAGACAACACTGCCCTAGATGTCGTATTAAGCTGTTTGCCTAAGAAGGCTTCTCCGATGCTTTCTGTCGGGTAGTTTTTGTCTGAGAACAAAGATAATTGATAATCAAGTATGTTTGTGCTACAACTTGTTAAGGCTTGAGTTGTCTTTGAAACAAAATAGTAAAAAAAGCATGACATCATTGATTTTACGATGAAAATGTCTTGATTCAAAAATATAGAATGGTTTATATAATGCTAAAACTCATAAACATTCAACTTTTTTTTTTAGATTGGGTTTATTCAACCTCAACAGACTATTCCATTTTATCCTAAAAGAAGTAATGTAGCGTAGCATGTACATGTATTTGTACAGTTTAATCTAGCTTCCAACAATTATAATCAAATAGAGTACGGCTCGTTGGGAATTTGTAGCACCAATAACGTTTAGCTTGATTTGAAGTTCGCACTGCCCGTGTAAAAGTTATTTAGCAACAGATTTCATCTTGAAATTACAAAACAGTGGGACAAGCATACAGATAGAAGTAACATAGGATTTGGATTTATAATAAGCTTTTCAAATTGTCTAACCTTTTTTACTTTCATTATTTTATCTAAGTGAAAATGAAAACACATTTAAAACTTTTTCAAAGATGATTTTTAGTGGGATCCCACTTCAATAAAAGCCCTATGTAACAGAAAGTTTCTAGGCTTTCAAAAGTACATGTAGAAAAAACATTTTTATAATCTAAAGTAAAAACTAAAAAACGCAATAACACATTGTAACTGCATTAACATTTTTCTTCCATATTGTTTCTTTTACATAGATTACAGGTTATCGGGTACAGCACTCGTTTCTTTTGTCAAACCATAGTCCGAAACCATCAAGCATGTAATTTGAAAATATTGCAAAGACAAAAATCATTCTACCATGCTGTAATCAGAGGCGCTTCAGAGTGAGAAGAATGTGATTATGTTACACACCACTATTATTATTCTTACAATCAACTTTAAACAAGATATCTAGTTGTTGTCAAAGGCAGATCATCAAAACTGAATGAAGAAAAATGGTAAGTTTGTAGCCCCGTTAGTCACAAATTACCATTTCTAAAAGGCAAGCTTTTTGTTAAAGAAGAGGTAAGGAAAAGAGAAAAATTATTAAATAAGCATTTTATCACTGATTATTTTAGGTGTTGAATTGAATAAACGCGTGATGCCAAACTTAAGCTCTTGCGAAATTGATTCTGCACAAAATGAAGAAAAGCCCTAGGGGGTTCCCGGAAATATTTCCAGCGTACCAGTTGTATTGATAATTTTAACAAAGTTTTCTTATTTAAAAGCTTCATATTATTGCTCGTTATACTAAAGGTTCTGTACAACAAAAATATTATGCGCCATGAACACATTGTACGTTTTGAATGTTAAGCTCTTTCAGCGACAAGACTAATGATTGTGCGTCTTGAGTGAGTTCAAACTGACACAGGATCATCAAACGTACGGTTCCCACATAATCCAAATTTCGGAGTGTGGCCATCTCCCATTCTGAGCATACCCCAGCCGTCCAGACGGGCACACGGTTGAGTGGGGTCTGCAGTCGGCGGGCTGCTGTAAAACGGTGAGTCTGACCTGGGAGATGAGCCATCATCCCACAGTGTGACGTCAGTTTCCGGTCGGTAGTGGGCACCAATATATGTACCCTTGTTGAGCACATTTCTGAGGACACACACGATGTTTTGAGAATGCTAAAACTTATTGTGTAGTACAGTTTTATAAGGAGCGGTGGGAGATATAGGCGATGGCGATACAAATGGCCTCCACGGCTTTAGGAAAATTGTTTTATTAAAGGAACTGTGTATTTCTTCATGCGCATGAAGAAATACACACGGTGTGTATTTCTTCATGTGGTTTCAAAATTTTAATCTACTTCCGTTGCGGGTCATTTGTCTTGTCTGTTGAGAGTGTTGTCAATCAGAGTTCACACGTGAGATTGCAGTTCTAGGTATTAAGCTATCTATAGATTCTAAGTCTAACAATGGCCGATGCTCCTGACAGTTTGTTTGAGGGTCGAACATTTTTTGATAATGAAGAGTTTTCCAGTTTTCTTAGGAAACGACAGGAAATTGGTGAAGTATGGGTGAAAGATGCAGGAGGGGTTTCAATTGCAGCTGCCAACAAGAAAATTCAAGACCCCAACAAGCACTTCAGAACCGACTTTGTTGTGCAGTATGCCAACTTTAAGTGTCTTCACGGGGGCAAACATGTTCCAACAGCAAAGGATCGGAACAAAGGGTGAGTTGAAAAGGGTCTAAAAGATGATATAAGGAGATCTAGATCTAGATCTAGCTCTAGATCTCTATACATTTTCATCGTGCAGAAAAAAGCTTAGGCCTAAGGCATAGATCAACGGCCTACTACTAATCTAGATCTAGAGATACTAGTTTTTCTAGTCTGTAGGCCTACCGTGATTCAACGAACCCGTTATAAATTGACTGACAACTTCTTTAAATTCATTTGATCGATTTCAGTGAACTTTTTTTTGCATTAAAACGGTTTGATGATGATGAAAAAAAAAAGACTCGGTCGGCCTATTTTTAACTTTTATGGACAGATATCAGGTCCGACTGATCTAAACCCTTTGCAACCCTGATTTTGTATTGACTGACGAATCGGTACTGCATAATATATTGTCTGCACTTAAAATACAGCATTATGAATAGCGTTCAGACCACGGGATTCTAGATTAAAGGCCTGGTTTGGACGTGAAACAAAGTTTAACTTTAAAAGGTTAATCAGATCAAAGTTTTTGTTGTACTTGCCAGTGCAAGAATCTAGTCTATAGATCTAAATGGTGATTTGATTGCCGAGGACCCTTTAGGCCTACTTCTAAAAATTCAGAAACATTTTTACTATATGCGTGGCACTTCTCTGCGGAAATCCTTCCACTTCCAGTCCAGGATTATAAGCAAGATAGCCTGGATGTTGGTGTATAATTGTATTCTGAGTAAATCCTATGAATGATTCTACTAATTTAGAAGTAGAATCTAGAATAAGTCGGCAAGGCAGAATGAGAAACTTGGCTTGCGACTTAGCTGATTACTTGAATTAGATTTAGATCTACCATGTAGGTGTGTGCTCTTCAAATGTAAAATTTGTAGGTGTGGGCAATCATCATTTAACAATCCCATCGATACTAGATCTATGTTAAGTGAGAAGCGATTTATCAGATACGAACCTTTTCTCACTGTATTAAAGCTCAGATCATGTGGAGGAATTTTAGAAGCAATTCATTGTTGGATCAAAGCCACTACATGTGCGAATTGTTTTAAAACCTGGGAAGATTTTAGTAACATCATTTGCGGGTCTGGGGCATATGAACCTCTAAGCTGGGCAAGTGAAAATAACTTATTTAATATAAGTTACAAATTTTTCCTGCTTTTCATTTCAGATCCAAGAAGTTTGGATGTCCCTGTACCCTCCAAATTTCTGCAAACCGGCAGGAGAATGCTCTAGTTGTTACCAAGTACAATCCTGAGCACAACCACGAGCTTGTTAGTGTGGCCCTGGGTGAGTTACAAGTCACGGAATTAAATACATACATGTATAAACGCGATAATCAGATTTAATTTACATCTGAAAGATATTTCAAAGTTCTGATAAAAGTGATATAGATTTTGACATCCCTATAATTATGAATATTGAAAGGTTGTGATTTTTAAACTAGTTATAGGCTACTGTTTTCTGCAATTAAATTGCCAGATTAAGTATTTATCAAGTCTACCAGAAGTTTTAATAATTTTTGGTTAGGAGAAGAAAAATTGTTAAATTCACACTTTAAGATTTTTGCACATATTATAGTAGGTAACACCAATTATTAATGTACTAATGTGGTCCCAAGTGACCCAGGTCTCTATTGCAGTGGAACCCACTTAAGTTAAAGGCAACACCTTTAAGAGAAACTCTTGCTTAAAATCAACGCTGTTTTGCAGTCCCATTTTTTTGTCATTTAGATCTTTGTAATGGTGACATTCAACTCTTGCTTAAATTCAACACATTTTTTCGGTCCTGAGGTGTAGGATTATCAGGATTCCACTGTACATTTATTTAAAATTTTGTTTGCTTGTAAATGGTGAGATACAGTTGAGTAAGCTTGTAAAATTATCCTTTAAATACATGTAAAAAAGACGCCACTGGTGTTTTCTCCAGAGTACGCCCTTGCGGTTTGCGCCTTTAGCACACCAAAAATCGCAACAGCGCACTGAGAACAAGAAAAGGGACCAATGGGGCGCACTATGAAGAGAACTTGTAACTGGCCTATATGTTTCCAGCACTAATACAATACAAGTGACAATTTTATCAAGTGTGGTCTATTATGCAGAAAGAAGGCCTATCCTAAGCTCACTATTGAATTAACATTTCACACTTAGGCCTTGTCTTGCCGTTTCAAAACTAGACCTTGAGCAAAGAGAATCAAGATCTAAGGCCTAAGCTGGGCTGGCACTAGAGCGGCAGAGAGTCTATAAATGATGACACAGATTGAGACCCAGGGGTAGGGAGTCATGCGCTTTCTTAGAAAAGTAAGATCAAGGTACAGAGTGAAACCAAAGACTAGTTGAGATCCTGGCTGTGAATATCGAGTTTTAACGTATCCGAATAATTTGATGTCGCTGATTTTCTGATTGCGTTAGATTGCCGAGTCCTTAGATTTTCTGAATTTTTCATGCCTCTTCTCTTAAATGAAAAAAAAGCATGTGATAAATTTGCGAGCAATAAAAGCTTCTTTGCTTCATATCGCCTTCATAGATTTTGACTCAATTCTCAAATCAGAAGTTGCAATCGCCCA
>BMAT01000466.1:213142-224342 GCA_019649035.1 Elysia marginata
GAGAGAGAGAGAGAGAGAGAGAGAGAGAGAAAGAGGAGTGCGTGTGTGGGTATCTGAGAGAGAGTTGACATATTCTATTTTCTTAAACTTGATATTCTATAATAGAGTACTTTACTGAGATAGTGGAAATGTAAGGATTTGTCAGCCAGACTGAACTTTAATTATTATAATACCTAAGTTTGTATTGACTGAATAAACTTGAATTAAATTGAATCGAGCTGAACTACCCCATGCCCCTCTTTTCACTTCCTGTCAAATCCTTAACATAAGAATAACGAACTATCTAAAATATAATGACTCTCCAGCATCCCATGCCCTTCCACATTAGTTTTTTTTTGGACATTCTGATCTTCTTAACTATAAATTACAATCAATACCTCCTGACGACACAACACTCATCTTTTACATCTTCCCTTCCCTCTCCCCCCTGCCCCCACTCTCTCTGACCTATGAGTATTTCTAAACTTAAAGCGCCCAAACACCAATTTTGTTAATTAATTCATATTGTTTTAAATTGGAAACTAAAAAAAAAACATCACCATTTAAATTTGATTTTGAGCATCATCCTGTTCTCTCTTTCTCTGCTTCTGCTTCTTAATCTCTCTTAGTCCGCCCAGACTTACTCTTTTCTTCTCTTTTTCTCACCCTACTTCTTTTCCAACACGCTCATTTTTCTTTCCCCCCTTCCCAACTCTGCCGCCACTCTCTTAATAAATTTTCTAACTGCTTAAAGAGGTGTTCTTTTCGACCCAATAATAGCAATTAAAAATGCACCCTGCTTCAAATAGCGAAAGATCTTGTTAATATGCTGCAGTGATGCTCATTGAATGCTGCTCCTTTGTGAGTTTAGAAGGTAACTTCATTAGTCATTCCCTGTCTGAGAACCCATGTAAGCGCTTAAAGCGTTTTAACAGTTAGGTGTTATCTAAGAGCACCAATTAGGTACTCTTTATGTAAAGGAAAACGCGAATTACTAAATAAACAATTTGATTTTGATCAATTTGATGCAGGTCCTTACTGCATTGTTAGAGGCCTTGTTGCAGTTGTTACTTTTGCTCGCACGAATTGATCCAGCTGTAGCGTTGTCTGGGGTCATTTTGGTACAGTCACGCGTCGTGTCCACAACGGAGTATCCGTCCACGTAGGTGGAGGACGTGAACCCGGTGTTCTTGCGAGAGCTGCGCGTTGTCATCAGACGGTGCTGGTGCCACTTGCGCATGATCAGAGATCTCACCTGATCATAACATAACCAACAACGTTATTGAATGTGATAACACCCACCTGAGCACAATTTTACCAACAACGTTATAGAATGAGATAACACTCACCTGTACATAATAATAACAACAACGTCATTGTTTGTGATAACACCACCCCGAAAAAGCGTATCTTACACATAACATAATTGAATTGCGTTACAGTCACTATTGGATAATAAATGATGAAATACACTGTATATATTACTCATAGAATAGCATTGCCAAAAACTTAGCATGTGATGAAATGTACATTAGAACAGACATTGATAAAAATAATGTTAGTAATTGTGCTTTATCTAAACATAGCATTACCAAAACATATGAGAAAACAATAAAATGCTTTAAAACAAAGACATTCTATTTGATCTAAGTTTACATAGAGAGGGAGGTAACCGGTCAAAGTAATACAAATTCTAAACACAAAAATACATGACAAATATTTATTATATTGAATTTCTTTGAAATAAATTATCTCTTGCCAGGTATTAAAAATAGTGGAGTAAATTTTTTATCATGGTTAAATCTCCAATTGTGAAACTTCGTATTTCTACCATTACTTGGCTATGTAATATTGCATAAATTTCAAAATGATAGGGTTAATTCAAATACCAGCAATTTGCAGATGATTTTTTTAGCCCAGTGTTGGTGAAATGCAATAAAGGACAAAAATGCAAAATACTGCGGTCATAAACTTTTCACTCCAAAACACAGCAAAACAAGCTTCATTGTTTTCCTTTCCATCCATTTCTTGGTTGGCTAGATTGACTTCTTAAAAATGTACATTAGATTGTTTATATATTTGATCAGGTCCCTTTATAGAATGAAAATTACCAATCCTTTTTTTCAAGCATATTAATTAAGCCATATGAGTATTCAAAGCTGGGTGCTGTTCGCTAAGATCTCCTTTTTCTTCTATACCGCTGTTCTTTTTCAAAGCGCATGTTAGATAAAGCAATGTGAACAAGATATGCTGTGTTCGCGCAGAAACTTGTATTTTATCAGCATGACATTAAATGTTTTTTTTCTCGATTACCATGATACTTTGGAAAAAATTTGTCAGTACCCCGGTAGTTATTATGTTATTTTAAATTAAGAATCAATGTAAACTATTCATACTCACAAAAACCCTAAAATAGTTTAATTGTGCTTCTATTATGATTGTTTATATGTGCAAAATTACCACTCTGTGTGAAGTGTAAAAAAACATAATTTTCTTATCAATTTAGCGAAATCTCTTTGCTCTGTCCAGTATAAACGACAAATAATATATTTTTTGAAAAATTAAATAATGCTTACCTCTCCATTACAGAAGCAGAAGATTATGGAGACAAGGGTGCCCTGTAAAAAATCAACACAAAGTTACATGACGGAAAATCGCTATAGTTTTTTATTCGAGTGAACAATATTTCTGATAATTATTGCCTAGTCTGTCTTTTGAAAAGGTACAAAAATAGTACGAACAAACTACTGATCGAGTCATACGGTTTGGTGCAGTCTGCAGCAGAAATACGTCAACTTGAATGGCAAACAAATTTTTTTTAACAGGTTTTTATTACACATGAGAAGTAATAAAATGTTCAGAGGAAACTTGAAATGTCTTCTATTGAAAAAAATTACGTTGTTTATGTTCTTTAAACCAGACTAAAGTGCAAAACTTTTACATACATGGCTCTAAATCTAAAATTTTTAAAGTTTACCAAAAAGCAACAGCAAATCTACTCGTTCTAAACTCCAACAAAATCGGCAATTGGAAATTTCTTCAACTAAGAAAAATGTTTGATTGCTTTTAGATCGGCAATTATATTCCTTCAAACCATCGTAAGAAAACGAATACAAAAAAGTTATCGCAACATCTCACCCACCGAGCCAGGGTTCAAACTTTTAACCTACTTGTCTGAAAGTCTGGGGCCAATATTGACAACAACCCTACCTTGAACACACGGCAAGACGATTTGCTTCAAACAAGTATTACCTGAAGAGACATGAGGAGCGCCATGAAGTGCAGGTAGACGTCATGCAGCGGCGAATCTTCATCAGGTCGCACAGGAAACACCAGGAACTGAAGACCGAACAGCGGCACAAGGATCAACGTGGCCTTCGCAGCTTTTCTGTGTGAAAAAAAATTATTACATAAGCCTATGTCGTAATAAAGGGAAACAAATACAATAGAAAGAGAATGAGAGAGGAAAAAAAACTGGATCAACTAAAACGATTGATTGACGAAGACGAGGGAAAAGAGCAGCAGAAAGAGAAAAATTAATAGAAAGGAAAGAGAGAAAAACGATTGAAAAAATAATTCATATAAATGTATAGGCTGTATGTCATTAATCCATTCAGTATCAGCAACGCATGCCTGTTTTATAATTTTATGTAAAGTAAATAGCTGCATTTCAAGTTTTGATTCAGTGGGAAATTTCTGAAAGAAATTTACTCTTTTTGTAAAATTTTGCGGCGGCTTTTCTTATAGTTTCTTGATGGGGTTAGTTTTATTTGAATCTCAAAGTTAGGGATGCATGAATGGAGTACATCTAAACGTAAGTTGTAGCTCAATTAAAATAAAAAAAAAAAACAACTTTGGGCTGACTGGTCTAAATGTTGCATATAAGAACATCAGCTTTGTTTACAAAACTGTAAGTATTGGTCTAAGTCGTGCGATAAAAAAGTCTAAGTAGAACAAATAACTTTAATTAGGTTCTTTCGCCAAAAATAGACAACAGTTGACTAAGTGACATTGCTTCGCTGATCCCTTGTAAACAATGCAGAAGACATGGCATTCCACCCTCTTTCCTTGGTTATTTTCATTCTTTTCAATGTTGATGGTTTAAGAACCTTGTTATAATCGCTTGAAAATATGATTAAGAGGTACTTAGAATGCACGCATATGTTGAGCTGAGTCTAATAATCGACAAAAAACAACTTGCAATTGCATACTATAAAATGTAGACCTAGACACTGTACCAGCCAATTTGGCCAGCAGCCTGTTTAATGATTTCGTGTAAAATCTGCCTTAATTGACCATGGATAATATATATTTTTAAGTTTGTGGCTTCAGGTTTATGTTTCTTCGTTTCCCAGAGGCTGTGGTTAAATATTTCATTGATATAAAAATTCACTTGGTTCAACTGTACGTCCTGGGCGAGTTATCAGCTTAAATCATTTTAGCACTATCGGGAAAGTCTAGAAGCAGTAAGCAGTACGGCCGGTTTGAAATATATAGGTCACTCTAGACTTGAAGATAACTGTGTACCTAGATCTAGATCTAGTCTAGATGGATAGATCTAGAATTTAGATGGGTTGTAATATAAAGATTTTAATACTCATGCATCAGGTTTAGTAGATTTCGGAAATATGTTTTTTTTATTAAAGAACCTGCACTTAAAACATATCGTAGGTCAAGGTCTGTTATTTATCGAGACATAATGAAGACAGAAACGATGCGCCTGTCTCTCATTTTATCGAAAAGTTGGGGATTTTGTTTGGTGTATATAGGTAGGGCCTTAACTTAAGTTAAGCGAACAGTTTTAAAAGTTGATCTTATAAAGAAACTCCGACAGAAACAAAAGTTGAGTCAATGGCTGTGTAGTATTTACAAACAAGACGTAGGGAAGCAGCAGCGAAAAATTCCCAAGGTCACGTGATAAAAGTCTTGTAATACTGGTACTTTGAAAGAACCTAATTACGATAGCTATAACTTGTCAGGTATTAGTGCGGATCTGGCTTTAAAGGCTGCTTCTAGCTAGCCTTAGAAACCTCTTTTTAAATAGGCCTTTTTTGCTGCGAGTTTTTGTTTTCTTTTAAATTAGAAAGCATGGCGCAGATTTTCAGTGTCTCATTATAAATCAGTTTTCATCGGCTTTCTTACATCTAGTGTGTTTCTTTCTCTTTCAATAAGAAATCAATGTACATTCAATTCCTACATGCGCACACATGTTATCATGCCTCTCTTAGTGTTATAGTGATGGCGCTGCTCCTGTTTGGAAACAGCAGATGTAAACTGATATTTTAGAGATAAGACTCCGGCAGTCTAGATTCCGGCGCATAGGTTAGATAATCTAGCTTGGGGTTCATACGACCTGTCAATGCTCAGCCAACACAATTACGAATGAGTAAATAATTTTGGTAAAGACGATTTTGTCAAGAAAATGAAAGCATTACATCGATCACAAATTAAATCGAATAGTACCCGTATTAGTAAAAGGCACATCAGCAGAAATAAATATGATGAAAACAACAATCTTTGTTATTTGTTAAAACAGTAAGTATAACAAACTCTTTCCTTCATAGCTGAACAGCTGAGTTCAATAATAACAGCAAACATCACATTTCTGCACACTTAAACACCATAACCTAAACTTTTGAATCGACAACCGGTAACACAGGTGACTTTGACGTTGGGGAGAAAAATCCCACAAAGATTATGTTGCTGAATAAGCTATAGGTGACACATTGCTTTTTGCATCTTTTAAAGCCGTTTTTACCGGCTTTGCTTACGTTGTTAAATTTAAAGTTCCTGCTTCAAATTTAAAGAAAGGAGGACATTGACGCAAGTCCCTCATCTGGCCTTGGTGTGGTGAATTATGAGCAAGTAAAAATGATAAATTGTATGAAAGGACTGCGGTTTTTTTAAAGACCTCTAATCTCAAAACCAGCCCGAGTGACTTGTGCCTGATCTTTGCCGGTATGGAATTACCTGCTCTGTTGAGCATCCGGCACCTGGCGTAGTTTCGTCATCAGCAGTCGCACCAGGTTTATCAAGATGCAAATGTTTATCTGAAACAGATAGTTTCTATATACATTTAACATGTGAATAGACAGTGAGTTATTTTTTTTCTAAACATGAATTTATAAAAAACGTATTGAAGTAATGGCATTAGTTAAAGTGCTTTCTCAAAACAGATTTACAGTGTCGGAAGGCGGAAGGGCTTAGTTTAAAAAAAAATGTCTTAAGTTGAGTGCTACAAATAATTATTCATGTTTTGTAAATTTAACTTAGAAAAGAACAACACAAGTTGTTACAGAATTTGAACGTAATTATTCTCCATCATTTGAAATGACGACTATAGAGGGCAAACAAGTTATGCCACACATTAGTCCTTCGTTAAAAAAGGTCAGATTGTGAGCTTATACTTCTCCTTACTTCCCTAGCTGTGGCAAAACTAAAAAAAAAAAGAAGCAATCGAACCTAATAAACACTCTTAGTTTAAGTTTTTTCATAAAAGAAAAGATCCACTAAAATGTCCTAATCGCTTTACAGGGATTCCCCGACAGGCCATTAGACTACCAAATCAAATCACCTTCTAAATTCATAGAGATGGAGCAGTTAAAGGGCATTACCCTAGCGTATGGACAAGGTCTTTCGCCGCGTATAGTTTGGTACTCATTGACAGTCTGGGGGCTGTCAAAGTAGACCTTTATGACTTGACGATTAAACTGTTTCACTATGGGTTTCTTAAGAATCTGCATGAGCTCTATGAACAAAGCATTTGCGATTTTATAGGCTACACTAAGGTGACCTTGACATAGGTTACATAATTATTAACTTATTTTATGACTGTCAATTTGTAGTACTTGATTTAAGTTGGTACAGGCTGTAAAAAGTGTGGTGTGCATAATAGATGAGTCTTCTTTTGAATGTTAAAATTTTTTCTGTTCCTTTTTTTATATTCTAAAGTTCATATTTTCGTATTGTTACTGACACTTTCATTTGCTGTAGTTGGTATTACTGAATTCATGATTTTTTACACTAACAAGTAACATCACTATCCAAGCATTTCTTTCTTTCTTTCGCTTTAGTTTTACTTCTTTTAGGTGTAAATGTCATGCCAAGCAAAGTATTTAAATAGTCAAATTTTTATAACCCTAGGTTTAAGATTATTGACTTTTGTTCTTTAAAGGTGCAATACAATGACATGGAGTGATACTCCTTCAACTAGAGTAGTCAACCATACACGTTTGAAGCAGTTTGACAGTTTACTTCAAAATTGGCAAGAAGTCTTAATTTAAAAGAAAACTTTGCCAGATTCCTACCACCACCGATGCTAGTATGGGACCAGCTATGATCCACTGTGACACGTCGTCCTCTATCCAACACCTGAAAAAAATGACATACTGGGAGATAAAACCTTTTGGCTGTTTGCAGCAAAAAAAGGAATACAAATATCGTTGCTGTAGGCTAACGGCAACGGATCCGAAATAAAATGTTAATTATATTTTTAAAAATATCAAAACAATATATTTATACAAAAAGGGACAAAAACATAGAAGCAGATTAAAAGCTCGTCTCTTTTCCAACCTCAAAATGGCTATACACTTTGAATTGCCTATTAGCAAAGGCCAAACCTCGTACGATATTCCCAGTCCATAAAGATGAAACGTAGAGATTTGAACTTGTAATAATTAGATCTACTGATATAGAAAAAATATAGAAGTGATCTTTTGGAAAGGACAAACGAGGAACAGAACGACAAATGAACCAAGCAGGCGATGCAAGAGAGGTGAAGAAGGAAAAAAAAGGAGAAGTGGAGAAGAAATAAAGAAGAAGAACAAGAACAAGAACAAGAACAAGAACAAAAAGAACAAAAAGATCCTTCTAGACTTAATCATCGCACATAAAAAGTACTTTTCAGGGTTTTAATAATCGTTTTAAAAACTGAAGACTTAGAGAAAGTTAAACGGAAAATTTACCTCTTGCTTCTCTCTGTCACCGTTGCTCGAACTGCCGCGTATATCCCAGTCAGAACCAGAGGAACTCCTGTAGAAACAGGTTTCTTAAAAGATTAAATAGATAAATACACTGGCTTTGTCTCCCTGTCTAATAAAGGGACTATCATCAATATGTCAAGCGATATGATTACGCGTGGTTTACTGACAGTCGTTGTGTTCGTTATCTGAGAGTGGAACAAAAAGTCCTATATCTGTTGAATTCTCTCCTCTTCCTCTTACAGCCATGTCATTTATTGTGCTGTTCTGAGCCCATAATAATTGTTTTACAGAGATGCATTTGTAAACACGTCATTGAATAATTTGAAAACATTCAACGTATTCCGGGAAAAATTATTGGTGTAAAAACCTTTTGAACCCTTTGAGGTGATGTTGTCAATTTAACATGATATTACTGTAACCAAAGAAAACAGTTAATCATTTAAAAAAGAAATACAGAAGAGACATCGTTTAATGCCGCCTGAATAAAGTTGAAAAAAGATAATTTTCCTCATATGAGCTGAAAAATACTAAATACCTATAAAATAACTGGGGTTAGCGTGGCAGAGTGGTTAGCGCGTCGGACTCGCGATCTGGAGGTCGTGGGTTCGATTCCCGACCATGCCATGTTGCAGTTGCCTTGGAAAAGCAATTTACCCTAACTTTCCCCAGTCCACCCACCTGTAAAATGGGTACCCAGCTATACAGGCAAATCTTGAATTTGTGAAATGCGCCTGCAACACCCTGCATATGGGTTTAAAGTGGCCTTAAATGTACTGGTCTGCCGGGGCATTAGTGGCGCTGCTCTTGTGGTGACACAGTTACGCTGAGTAACGAAGCCAAAATTTCCCGAAAGGGATTAATAAAAAAAAACAACAAAAAAACTGTCTATAGTGGTCTTTAAAATGACTTGAATAAAATTGTTTTAGGATCATTTGAGCTAAATAAGTTTTTTTTTGCCATACAAATGTAATAAGACATTTGGCTCCATATAACACAGACTTACCCCAGCCGCCAATGACAAGACATTTGATGAGCTTCTTGCCAGTCTGCAGGGTGTGTGCCATGATAATGTGAAGATAAAGTCCCTCGCAACACATCCAAGAGAAGTTCGTGGTAGTGAAGTACTGCGCCACCACATGCAGGTATCTGCACCACAACTGTCGAAAGAGAACAATTTCTTAATATCAGTATTATCACCTTTATCTATTATTAAAATAATTATTCAATCTATCAGTCGTGGGTGTCTTCTATGTCTTCTACTGAACACTAGAAAAGGGTGACTCGCAGCCAAAACTACGCACAAAAACTTCAGAAAGATTTAGTTGTTGTTGAAAGATTCAGCAATAATTTTATGTAGACTTGATCTATCATGCCTAGCAAAATCTTTTAAACAATAGTCACAGGAAAATTTTTCCCACATTATGAGACACCCTCACATACGCTATCCCAACCTGTGACTTTGAATTGAGAAGCCAAAACGATTCTAGACTTAAATCTTTTGTGTACAGTATCTATGTTAAGTTAAACAATTAAAATCTAGATCTAGGTTTTAGATCCAATTGAAATTTGAACATGCCATGCATAATTACTAAGAAAACGATAGGTCTAACACCATAGATAGAGACAGTTACACATAGGACAGATGCTTTCCCATGGAGCGACTCTGTTGACACCATTTACTCACAGTCACAGCGAGTGTGCCTTGTTCAAGCCTTATTCAATTTTTCGGACGTTCCAGAAAGCTCTGCCGTCATTTCGAAACGTAGGATATCTACGCGCATTCTATTTTCAAACCAAAGCTCTTCTTACCCTGTAATACCATAGATTCTAATGAAAATTATCTAGATGTTGCCAACATTAAACAGTGCTGTAGACTTAGGAAATTGAACAATGCGGGCTCTCTACGTAATATAACAAAAAAAATACCGGTATGGTGTATACACTTTAATAAGTAGAAAATAGTGACTTATAGAAACACAGTAAACTTAAGAAACGAGAAGAACAAAACTGCTTCAACTCTTTTCATTCATCAATACTGTCTTCTTGTTCTTCAATAAAACGTACATCGTATAGAAGTTCTTTATATGGTCTTACAGGAGTTTCTATACATATATGCAGATTTGGCCTAATGAAGGATTTTCCCAAGAGAGGCTGATACATAAGAAATTTTGAATGCTCTTTTCTTTTGGAAGCGAGACGCTTTGGAACATCTCAGCTCTACATAACAAAAATATACTCTCTGCGTCGCCCTTTAAAGTATGCTAGCTCAGATTAGATATATACATGTAATTAAAAAAAAACTTGCCCAGTCATCTACCAATCATGTGAAGGAGAAGGCGTAAGGAGGCAAAAATTAAAAAAAAATTCAGAAATCTTACTCGCTAGACCGCAAAGCCATCCTCTCTCGCCCACACAATAAGCGGCCAAAGACGAATATTAAGTTTTAAGTCTTCAATAAACATATTCAAACTCCAACAATCTTAATTAGTTTCTTATCTTTCGGTATTGAAATTTCCTAACTTGGAAACACATTATGTTACTAAACTTGGGTCAGCCAGATCAAGAGATGTCTTTCCGTCTATTTACGTGCAAGTCCCGAGTAAATGCGGAAAAGAAGTTCAATAATAGCACTTCCTGATTTCTTTTTCTTTTTTTTTTCTTGACTTACATAAGATGTCATCAGTCTCACTTGCTGGTTGCCGGCATTTCTTACCTCGTTGGATTCTCATTACTAGATTTAGATCTCACAAGGTTGATAAGACATAAAAAAGAAACACAATTTCATTTTCAAAAAATCAGAAAAATGAAGGCACATTATTCTTTGGCCAGCCTACTTTGCTAATGGATAAAGTGGTTATTGAACGAAAAAGAAAAGATCCAACTTTCTCTTTGTACCAGTACGAACAATTTCATTTTTTAAGGACTAAAAGAGTTGACTTTTTCATACAAATTTTTTTACGCGGCCATAAAAATAATGTATAATAATAAACGAGTATTTAGATTTCTTATAATTGTATTGCAAACAAACCTGTAGTACCGTTCAGTTAGATGGATAAATAACCTAAATATGCAGCATTGTCTCAAAATGAGTCTAATTGCAAACTTCCCTATCTGGAGATACATTGATTAGGTGCTTTTTAAAAAGTTTTCAAGGCAGTGAAAAAAAAGGTTAAATATATTGATAGCAATCTGAGTTATAACATTTTGATGGTCGAAGAATAAGTTAGCCAAATGTCGAC
>BMAT01000466.1:241655-259490 GCA_019649035.1 Elysia marginata
TACTACTACTATTACTACTACTACTATTACTCCTCCTCTTTCTACTATTCCTCCTCCTCCACCTGATGCTACTACTACTACTATTACTATTACTACTACTACTACTACTGCTACTACTACTACTACTACTGTTACTTCTACCATTACTATTACTACTATTACTACTACTACTACTACTACTACTACTACTACTACTACTACTACTACTACTACTACTAATATACTACTGCTATTTTAGTACCACTACTACCACTACTGCTTTTGCTACTGCACCTATTTTTTAATAAGCAGATTGCCTTGACGTGTGGGTACAACATGCGGATCAGAAGACAGAAGCATATGTTTCAGTGCAAAAATATAGGTACGGTAGTAGGCTTCTTACTCCCCCAAGCGGGCTGTAGTGTGCTCAAGTCAAAATTGAAGATGTAAACAGAAACCAATTGCTAATTATATGGGTTGGGTTTTTAAAAAGAACGATTGCACGAAACAGCGACTTTTTGTTTGGGACGCTGTAAAATTTCAGCCCGGTCGGTCCTAAGACAACTGACACTTAAAATGAAAGTTCATTGAAAGGAGTGTGGGCCTTATTGTATACAAGATGAAGAAGGATACAACTCATTGCAACAAAATGTGACTAGGGATGAATCGTGGGTCCACCAGTACGACTCTGTAAGCAAGCTTTAGTCAAATGGAATACAAGTACAATTTTAGCCCAAGAAAGTTGAGACCTCAACGAGAAAAATCATGCTTTCAACATTTTGGGACATGAAGGGTGCAGTTCTCAGGAAATTGGGGCCCAGATAGCTCAGTTGGTAGTGGCTTCGCTCCGTGGCCAAGAGGTCGCGGGTTCGAAACACAGCCGAGCACAGTCCGAGCCCCTACTGGTTGGGTCGGTGTCAGTATAATGTAACCGGCTGAGGCTAAGTCATGGTATCCCCGCTAGTCTCTGGGTGGCAGCCCGTAAATTGTCATTGGGACCCAAGCCCTGAGAGCACCTTTGAAGTGGAATTGGGCTTGTAAAAATACCCTTCAATCCATTCTCAGGGAATTTACGAGAACAGAACAGTGAACACTTCTATCAACCTTAAAAGCTCTCCAATCTAGACCTCAGTGGGTTGGGGATAATAAATATCCAATACTGCAACATGGCAATGCGCGCTCACATGATTCGTTCATACTCACAATGTACGAAAACAATTTAGATTTCCGACGCTGTCGCAGCCATCATATAGTCCGGATCTTTTGCGATAATGATAACGATTTGACAAGGATGCCCTAGTTTATTTTACTAGATCTAGATACTCTTTTTTCTTTACTTGGAATGACATGCCGTCTTAATTTGCCGTTTCTGAAATTGATATGTTGACAAATATGTTTCGGGGGAAGCTTATCTTTGTTGTTATTTATGGTTTGGAAGTTGAGCAGCTTTTGTCTTTCACTTTATAAAAGAAAACGAACTTTTCCAGACTTGTTCGAATTCTTGCTCTTTTACTAGATTTTGTTCAAAAGTAAAAAAAAAAAACAACTTCGGCTGGTAACCTGAAATTTGTGCCTGGGTCTCGTCTTTACAGGCTTTTTAGTTTCCCGGATGGAATGATATTAGTACGGCTTAGTATTAATGCGAGGTAAAGCAAAATGTTTAGTCAAAAGGTCATTTCCTTCCCCAATTTGCGTAGTTTTACCTCCTAATGGCCTCAGCCTCATTCACCACAAGAAGCTTAAATGGAATAAACCCAAGTAAAGCCTCTTATTGAGTTGGATAAGTTAGCGTAAAAGATAAAAACATTTAACTTGAATTAAATTCTTTGTACCCCATGGTATCTAGTTGAGGTGCTTCTTTTAACTCAGACGTGAGCCTTCCTGATACATGTTTTATTTTTAACAAAGTTTAAAGGTGTAGCAACAATCCAAGGAAGCTTAGTATTATGGCGTTAAACAACAGCATTATTTTGGCGATGGTATTTATGTTCGGTCTTTATTAAAGATTTGATAACGGCTAATTAATAAAGATAAATTACATTAAAATTTTATTTTGTTAAAAACTGTCCTTTTTAATAAAATTGGTTGTAATGATATCCAATAATGAGACAAGATCTCTAACACAGTGTCACAATTAAAAAAAAATATAAGTATTTTTTATGATGATTGCAGAATTAAACCGAGTCGTTGCGTCTTCGCCGAAAACAGTACATTCAACGCTATAATGATTGAAATATTTAAGGCGAACGTAATAGAAATAATTCTCGAGTGAAATTGTTCCCTAACAATGTTCGGCTTATAATAATTCAAATTCTGGAGTTACATTTGGGACTTGACGATTTTCCACCATTCCCCTACAACTCTTCCTAAAAGTAATTGCAATTTCTTTCATCGGAAGATCTAAATTGCGCCGTAGACAACCCGATTGCGCGTAACAAAACTTAGCCAAAAACAAGAAACCAATGAAAAAAAGGCAACCTTTGTTAATCAAAGTGAGCCTCAAATGAATGTTTTTCTAATTCTTGACACATCAAAGTTGAGGTTATCAGTCTTCAGGATATGAATTATCTCTGCTTTCGGCTCTAAAAATTATCATTGCACTCTTACGAAGAGTTACCATTGTTCGTGAGCGTGAGGTTCTCATAGAACTGAGCCTACAACCGATGCACTACCAATCAGACGCGTTGAAAAATGCGATATATTTCAATAGATATGATTAGCATACTGTTTTATCATGTGCAAATAATGTTACAAAAGTTAGACCTTATAACCAGCGGCATTTTAGAATGTATTTTCCCAAGCTTGTAAACAATAAAGTATTATAATGCAAGGAAAGAATAGTACATATTTTTTTTATTGAGTTAAAACAGTAAAGAAAAAAAAGAAGAAAATCAAGCTAATTCTTGTAATGGTATTTTTTAAACAAAAAACTCACATAATTATATATCTGGCTAAAACCAACCTCGGTGCCAGACAAAAGCAAACGACTCTGCTTCAAATAAAATGTAATTAAAAAGCCTAGTAATCAAGTTTATCTGCGCTAATCACTATACCGGGTATTTAAAAAGCAAAGGAAATGTTCGTGTTATCTGACATTATATCGATTGCTTGCATCGTTATTGATTATATCTTTACCTTTCGAGACCGACTGAATTGTTTATAGGTAAGAAGTTATAGAAGAAATACTAACTTTGTGAAATAAAACTTTACCATCGCCACAGCCAAACAAGATTTACCACATAATTATACAGATCAAATGCTGCTTTCGTTAAAGCAGTAGAACAATATTGAAGGACAAAAAGTCGGCACATAACCGTATGTACCAGCTCAACAACAACCAGTTCTTTTTTCATGTAACAACAACCAAGTAATTAGAAACAGGAATAATTGCACCATATTTTGTAAGCTATCTTAATCCCTTCAGTTGTCTCTATGGAAATAAGAGTAGTATGGACAGCCAACAAGACGACAGGCTTTAGTGCCTTACACCATTTGCATGACTGTACTATGGGCAAAATTCGGTTGGTTTCAAGACCTGGTCAACGAGAAAACTCAGTGATCCTGAGAACTTGGTGTGGTTTTTTTTTCTTTATTAAAAAAAACAACAAAACATTTAATTCGTCCATACAAATCCACGGCACGCGTGTGAGTTTTGGACTATGTGCAAAGGGCATATGATACTACTCAGACTGTTTCCTATTTGCTGCCTGAGATCAATTCTGGCAAATAATGGCAGGGCTGAAACATCAACAAAATCAGTTATGAAAAACAAATATTCTCTTTTAGGCTCTTTTTTATTGATTCGAACTCTCATTAATAATGTCAAAGACATGCATAAATTCAGAACATTCGCAGTTTAAAGTTTTATAGGTACAACTGATGCAGATATTCCAAAACCACCATTTACATGTCTCAACCTGAACATGAAACTGCAGTTATTAACAAATTCTCAGCATTAATTCGAATAAATTATAATCATCCCACTTTTTACAACATTTGTGATTAAGTACAAGTCAAATTTAATATGGACAGGGTGAGAAAAGGAGCTACTAATTGACAATTATCTCACTACTGCGTTTTCAGCCATTTAAGTAAAACTTCTTTTTCAAACAAGAAAAATAAGAACAATTTTCTTTTTACAAAATCCGTGCTCGTTCTCTTTCAAATCCCGATTCGCCAACGTACTCCTGAACTCTCTTTATGGCCCCCCTAATTGACTTTCACCCAAACTCTGCCAATTTCTAGCTCATGCCCTGCAGATACTGCGTTCAGGGGACTCCCCAGTATTGTTTGTTTTACTTTAATTGGGACCGGCGGCGTGGTAGAAACATTATTGGACTTGATCGCCGTCTTTTTGAGAGTTTCCCCATCCTAGGGCTACAATTTCTCAGTAGTGCCTTTCCCTGATGCCCTCTGGTGTCAACAAGATGTGAAAGCTCTTCAGGGAGACCTGAGGTCCTAGTTTAAGATGGTCTGGCTGTATCCTTTCCTCTGCTAAGAAGTCTACTATCTAATCCTCTGCTGTATTGAATTCTTTAACTCTCTTCCAGTCTCCTCGTTTTACTCACTGGCTTCCCCGTGCCATTCTGTTTGTACTGGCTCTCTCTTTCTTTCTCTCTCTGTCTCTGTCTCTGCCCCCCTCTCTCTCTTTCTCTCTCCTGTTTAATTGCTTTACTCGTGTTTCTCTCTTCCTGTATTCTCATCTTTTCCCAGCTCATCGTATGGCTCGTTCTTTCCCTTTTTATGTAGTCCAACCCTTTTACCTTATTAAACTAAAGTTTGCATGGGTCAAGGAGCTTTTCGCTTTTTTTTCAATAATTTTGCGATGTTATTTTCCATTCAAAACTTACCGACGGCTGTAAAAATCCAACCCTAACAATCGCCTGAGAGAGGCTACTGCTCATTTGATGGATCAGTGACCAAGAGGGCACCTCACGAGTTCGCTACAAATCATTTTTTGAAGTGGCCTAAGGCCTATTTATCGCCAATTAGGGACAAACGTTTTAGTAAAGACCGAAGTCTCAATTGTTCATAAGCTGTACACGCCGAGGGGATATTTCAAAACTAGTTTTCTGAGTTGGAAAAATGCCCAATAATGTTCTCTCATTTGGGGGCTGTCCGCTTGATTTAGTTTAATAAACTGGCTGTGTTTTTTTTCTTTTTTTTTTGTTTGTCATGTTGGATAGAACCCACTCCGTTGTTTTTTACTAGATAGGTTGTGTTAGAAAAAATATTCGTTTTCGAAAAATGATGCTAGATATTTTGTCAAGTGTTGTTTTGCTGTAAAAGCTAACACAGTGATTTAAACTCAATTTTGTCTCGTTTCAATTTTTATTACAGTTCTTCTCCTTTAAATCGACTGCATCTCAGAAATAATTTTTTTTCTAAACACCAATTATAACGAATTTTTTTAAGGTACTTGATGCTTAGATATTGGTGGATAATTATAAAGCGGAATTGTAGTTCAAAGTTTACCTTCTCTAGATCATAGACATACCGTAAAAGATCTAGATTAAAACAGATTTGAAAAATATTAAAAACAATGTCTTTTAACTGTGAAAGAAATTGTATTGAGTTATGTCCAAAGTTTCAAACTATCTATTTTTGTCGCACCATTCATCTCTGCGGCACTTATCCAAGGGCTGATGAAAATTACATCTTTAAATATTTTTTTTTAGATTTTGCTACTTTATTCCTTGTATTTTATGCCTTTTCTGAGGTTGAAAATCAAAGCTCCAGCTTTTTATCAAACGGTGAGTTCCATAAAAACAAATTTAAAGTTTGTATAAATTGATAGGACGTTTCCCCTAAGAGTATCGGTATGGCAAAAAAGTAATCTGGATATTATCTGATTTCTCCATGATTTGACCAGAAAGTAGTGTTGATATCAAGCTTGATAGCTACCACCTACATAAATTTTTTTACAATTTTTTTCCAAAACAATTTTCATGATTGCTTTGCATAGCCCTTTTAAAAAAATAAAGTCCAAAATATTAGAGAAATTAGGGTTTGAGGGCAAAGGAGAAGAAAAATGACAATCACTTTTCTTATTTGACTTCCTCAGCAAGAAACGTCTTTGAGTTGCGTTTAGACTGGACAACATATTGATAAACGTTTTCTGAAAATGAACCTAGTTAAACACTAATCTTTTGCAAACATTTTTTTCCTTACTATACACTAATTGAACTGACGCAGACAAAGACATATTTAAAAAAAAAATTATTTACAGTCGTAAAAGATGAGCGAGGGTTGAATAATCATTTTTCACGACATGCACTTTGAGCTGAGAACAGTCATTTCAAATACATTAGGTATATTTTACCTCGTCTTATTAAACACGCAAAGTCAATTCCTTAACAAAATGATTTTGCATACAGGGAGATACCGTTTATAATAATAGACAAAGTAGTGATAACAACAAAAATGCTTCTACAATCTAGTTTGAAAGTACTTCATAATAGCGAGTTGTAATTTTATATTAATTGACCATACAGATAAAAAGAAACGAAAGAAAGCCGATATTAAAAATCTTATGGGTGTTACCAGTCTTACATTTCTCCTAAATTAACTGTAGACATTAACGTTCGTCAAAACTATAAAAATCATTTATTTTATCAGGATTTGGTTATCCTCGCAAGCAATAATATTGATTTATGACGTTTTGTCAAAACCTCATTTAAAGGACTGCTTTTGAGCAAGTAGGTATGAAATTAGCAGTGATATAAAGTAGGCTTTAGGTGGAAATGCCCGAAATGTCTGCCTTTTAGTATGATTCAAATCTTCGACTTATAGCAGTGCCGGCACCTAGGGCTTGTCGGCACCCACCACCTTGCCAACTAGAGAAACATACATGTAGCTTATACCATGTCGCCACTACGCTTCTTAAAAAGTAGTTTGATGGCAGAGGTCCTTGCCAGCCTCTCTAAGTGACTTGCTCACTGAAACGGGAAGATTCAAATCGAACCAAAGGCAACCGTTGAACTTTGAGAAAAAAATGTTGACCATGTCCAGCACTTCGTGTTTTGAACTAAAAAAAAGCACCTGCCTCGTTCAGAACTTTAAAGACCTCATGACAGAGAAAAAAGAGGCAGAGCCAGACAGACAGCTACAGACAGACCGACAGGGATAAGACAGACAGACCATTTCACACACACTCACCGGGTTATCCAGGATAATCGCTCCATCGAGAACCACCAGGCTGTAGTAGAGAATCCATGCCAGGGCCGTACACGCAAAACTGATGAACAGATTCTTGTGAACAGTGACTCGATCACAGCGCAGTTGTCTGAAAAATTAACAGGGAGCATGAACATATTTCTAGCGAAATATAAGGCAGGGAGTTTTTTTGCATGGAAAGTTTTTTAAAAATTTGTAAGAGAAAAGATCATCTTTTTATAGAACAAATTATTTAATAGTTTGAACAAACCTGACTTTATTCCCAATTTTTTCTGAGCTAGGTGAGGTTACTGTTAAATCATTGGGAAAGATTGATTGTTTAGATGCCTCGGCCTCACTCAAGTGTTCGATGTCTTCTTAACATTGTAATGAGTCGAATTTTACATAATTAGTATTGTTAAAAGGCGTTGGTGCTTTAAACAAAGCAATTTTCGGAGCTTTAAAAATTGAAAGTTGCGTGAAATTATAAAAAGACGTAAGGAAATATGTAAGATAACAATTTGTTTGAAAGTGCAGAAGAAAGAAGAAAAAAAATTGCGTTTAAAAGCATTTTTTCTTAAAAATGTTGGACATCCGACTTGTTCTCGTGGGCTGCAAGACAAAAATGAACCATTAACCAGTAAGGAAAATCATACACACGCTGTCCCCATCATTTTCCACATCTAATGTAATGTTGCTTAGTAATCCTCTGTTGAGGGACTTCTGAAAATCACTACATTGTAAAATAAGTGCTGCAAATTGATTCAGTCTAACGCATGTATACCATTTCTTTTTTTCTCTCAAAGAACGCTACGCCCTTAGGGATAACTGTTTTACCAAAGATGGCCAATGACTATAACGTTATAACTCAAAAAATTATGCGATGCATTCACGGGTTTCAAATAGACTTTCAACCGTTTGAAGTTTAAATTTCACAACGGAACTCCGTGACTTAATCGTGGAAAAAAAGAAAAGAAAGCCAATACCTTTAAAAAAAAGCGTAGTCACCAACCTGAATCCATAGAAGATGAAGAGGGAAATGATGAGCAGGACCAGACTGAGGGAAGCTCCAGCAATAAACAGGTACACGTAGCTAAAGGCTTCGTCTACCGCGCTTGTGCTCTTTTACAAAAAACAAGAAACAAAACAAATAAAAAAGACAAAGTTGAAATTAAATGCAGTTTGATTTTTGAAAGTAAAAAACCAGGATAATTATCAATCGTTTAATGCTTTTGTAAAAGAATTTACCAACTAACTGAAAAAGGAGAAAACCCCAGTCATGTTGTTCTAAGTAAAATGAAATAAAATTTCAAAGTTTTCTATTTTAGATATCTTAGATACTTAAGTTTGCCTTGCGAACCTTAATTGTTTATTTCCCAACAACTGAATTTTGTTCCTTTTAGGTTTAGAGAAGCAAGAAGTTAGAATAAATAGAAACAAGCGATATTAAACACCAAAAGGATATATAGTTTTGAGTATAACTATAGACGCATTGGTATGAACTTTTAAATTTAAAATGACTAAGGGTCAAGGAAAGCAACCACAAAAGAGACTTAAAGACTTTAAAAAATACACCGACATCATTAAGGAATAAACACAATTTAAGAAGCGACACACGTTTAAATCAAACACAAAGACATAATTTTTACTGACTAGAAATTAACAACGCAAATAATTTTAATACTTGTGTCAAATGCTGTAATCATTTTATTGGAAAATTTCTAGGATTGCAACGGCTTATCTATCAAACCCGTAAAATCTATGAATTAAATACCAAAGATTCGCAGCTGACGAACTTACCATTACCAAACTGAAATTTAAATTTTTCTGTTTACTCTATGCGAGCACGCCTGTTGCTAAATTTCTTAATTGAAAATATATTTTTTAAAGGTGATCTGAACTTTTCAAAAATTGGAATGTCCTACACGTTAAGTGCTGGCCAGGTCACCAGCAAAGAGTGTAAAGTGAAAACAATTTCTTGATATTATATCCCTTTTCTGGCACCCTACCGATGAGTCTAGCCAGAGTTTGTTCAACTGACATACCCTATCTCTGGTTAAGATAGAGAATAAAATTGAAAATAGACAACTTCATCAAGTAATTATCAAGTCTATAGTCTACATATCTATTAGAGCACCGGTATTTTTCATTATCTGGTCTAGATCTACATAGATTAAGTTCTAATCATTCAGAGTTTTTTGCTGAATAAAGTTTTCAAGTTATACACTTCTCGAGGAAGAAATAGAACAGGTCTAGGCATTCGTGTATGCAGTTAAAAAAGCTCTTCATAACAGACCTTATACGATAAAACCTTGTTAACGTTTTCACATCATTTGGAAACAAAGCAACTACGTTTTTGTTGCTTTTGGAAACAACACAAAAATAGCGAAATGGGAAAATTTTACTGCATAAGCCGCTTTTTTCCCTCTTCTTCTTGGCTCATCTTTATATTGTGCCGCTTTTCATTTTGATACTATCGCATTTCTAAAAAAAATCGCATTTCTTTAAAGGAATGCCCGGCTGCAAGTAAATTCTAGATGCTTTACATTAAAATAAAAAAAAATCAAAACTTTTACATAAATTAATGATAGAGTGTGACATATTATGAACGCAACAACATCATAAAGAAGGGTATAAATGTTTCTAAAGTGAGAAGATAGTCTTCAAAACTGATCTCAACCTCTCATAAACTGGAATGTCCAAAATGATCATCTCTAGAACTTTTGTCTGTTTGGATAGATTTATTCTTTTTTCTCATTGTAAATCCTTCATTAGACCTAATCTTGAGTATGAAAGTTGTATTTGGTGTCTTTTGTTCAGGAGGAAATCTGTATGTATTGAAAATGTTCAGAGAAGAGCAACTAAACTTATTACAGACATATGTTTGCATATGTTTTTGATTAATTCTACAATTTTTCCGGGCATTTAAAGGATAATACCCCTATTTGGCATTTGTAATGATATGGTATGATATGATGATTGGGAAGTTTGAAGAATGATGAAAAAGAGAAAACTTTCTTCAATTTCAAATTAGACTATCGTTTTTAACAGAAGACCTCTGTCTATAATTGATTTAGGGCATGTTTGAGGGATGTGTACTTATCAAAATGTAGGCTTCTGGCCTTCCTAATAAAATCTGGTGCGATTTGATCGCGTGGGTTATGTCGCTTTACGACCGTCTCGTGCGGTCCAAGGTCGCATGACGCATAAAGAGAAGTGGCCTTAGTTCGGTGGCTTAGTCTAAGCCATGATAGTAATCAAACCATCCAGCTAAAAAGAAAAAAAAGTCTAGTATAATGGCCTATATTTTATAATTGTACAGGTCTGTCTCGTTTCTGTGTTAATAAAGTACATTTACTGATAGTTTGAAAAAAAATATTATTCCATATTCATTCAGATATCCACTAAAATAATATATAATGTAAATAGACTAAAACTTCAAGGCAAACATTGAATCGTTTAGAAAGAAAGGGCCACGCAAATCAATGAATGTTCAATGCTAAACGGCAGGGATTTCAACGTCCACTTACAGTGGGGTATTTGGCCTACACAAGAATGGCCAAGGATATAAAAAAGCAAAGCCTCCCATTCTGAGTAGCAATAGTGGTGCGTGCCGAGGCAATTTGGCTCTCAGTTAACAGAGAGTTTCGAATTTGTCCACTCATTTTAGTATTGATTTTTTTAAACATTGAAGTTCACTACAACTTGTATGCCACTGCCACAATTTAGGACATCCATTTGCAGTTTCTTTCCTTTTAGCGGTGAGGGAGGGAGGTATTCTTTTTACAACAAGTTCATAGCATAACTCGGTAGTTTCTTTTTTTTAAACTTTTTTATATGAACTTTAATAAGTACGATATCGATAGCCTTTCAATCCTATTTCAAAAATCACAAACGAAAACATTTCGGTCAGAAGCTATGAGAAAAGCTTTTAGTTAAATTTTTTTACAGATTTGAAGACACAATTATGACAAGAAAGTTACAATATCCAGTTTACTAATATGCAAACAATTTCGGTTGGATTGCTGTAAAGGTAGAGAGGTGTTTATTTTCATAGTTCTAGCCAATTTGTACCTTCCACGAACGGAGAAGATGAAATTTATAATAAAATCGACCGATAGCAAAACCTATACTTTAAACTCGTGTTCAGAGGAGAAAAAAAAGAACCTTAATGGCGCTGTGTTGTGAACCAAATTAAAAAATGTCGATATGTAAATCCTAGCGAGAAACTACCGAGACATAGATCTTCATAGTTTTAAATCTCAGTTTTAAAAATCATGCTTGCTTTTTTAAACCTTCGCTGCCTTCATTTGCACCTTTACTATAACGTCCCAATGCTCTCTTTTTCTGTTGCAGTATAGATTTCTGTGTTGTTTTGCTTCTGCCACTTCTCTATACTGTCTAAGAAGGCTGCTCTTGATCTTTTTCTGATTCTTTTCTTCTCAAATTTTCTTCAATGGTGTTTTTCATCAACGTGCACTGTTTTGAAAGATATATCGTACAAGTTAACTTTTTCTGATGTGAAGTCTAAGGAGACATTTCAGCAGAGTTTATCTATTATTTGGTATGTTTTTCGTTAGTGTCCATATCTTTAAATGAAGATTAAATACATGTAGATATAATTTACATATCACGTTTAGGTCTGGATTTACATCTAGATCGAAACTTGAAGATAACGTAAAGAATAGTGTCAGCTTGGCGCTGTCGAGATTGAAATCATAGATGTTGTTTTAAAACTCACTACAGAATGAATGATGTTACTATTATCTGGATCTAGCTTCTAAGCCTATATTATCTATTTCCAGTTCTTTTTACAAACTGCCTATCATTATTTTTTCCGAATACATTTCTCCATAACTTCATTAAAATTGATCGAGATCTAATCTAGAAACTATAACTAGTATTTCGTTTTGTATCTAACAAACCTACCCTTTCTTCAGGAACGTTTGTTTAGTTTTCGGTGTTTAGGTGCGTTACTAAAGTTGTCAACTGCTCTCGCAGTTTTTCGTTTTAGCACACGTAAGTAGGGTTTGAGAAATTAATTTTTATAAAATTAAATGTTTATAATGGAACCTAAAATTATGTCGATCTAAATCTGTAGAGGCTCCTATGTTGAAAGCGTTATTTTTAATGACATTTTATATCGCTGTTCCATTGTAATATGAATCTGTTTTAAAAGTCGAGTTTCTATGTAAATTTCATGTTTTTGTATCTTTTTCTTGGTTTTAAAACAGGGTTCATTGAGATATACCATCGTTACCATAGAAACAAATTTATAGTTTTCTCCAATCAATTTAGCGAAAAAAAGCGGCATTGCATTAATATGTCGAAACCCAGCGAAACCCAGCGATTCGAACATACCATCACTCTAAAACTCTAATCTATCAAACTAGAGCGATCTTCTTATTTACCCAAACGCACAAAGAATGCGTGGAAAAAAACGAATGCAATTTGTGTAGTGTTGATTTATTTCGCCACCACATAGCTCTCTAATACATGCTGGATATAATGTTTCTAATGAAATGAGCCGGATCTATCATGAACGGAGGTGGAGACTGCCGAAACTTACTGCGCCGCCGATCATGGAACGAAAATTATGTAGGATCAAAAGTAAATTTAATTAGTGGGCGTGAAATACTGAAAAAAGTTATATTTGTATGTATGGCAAGGTTGATCATTTCGAGACAGCATAATTAAATGAAAAACATAGTCTTGTACTTTGACTTGCTTTTTACTGAACCACTTGTTTTCTATCCTTCCAAATACTTTACAGAAATATTTGTATTTTTGTAAATGCATAGCCGTCATTTCCCCCTTCCTACAGCAATCAACTTAATCAGACAACAAACTGTGCGTATGTCAGATTGGTTGGTCTATATATAACTATGAAGCAAGGGAGAGTTTTTATTGGAAATCCTCCCTATATATACTAATATATAGAAAAAAGAGATTTACGCTTAAACTCATTCTAATGGTAAAGTCTGCCTCAATATTTTGCTTTCTATGAGTACTTTCTCTTAGTGTTTTGATATTTTTAAAAAAAATCATAACTACTTTTCAGTAAGCTAGAAGCACAGGGACTCCTGTATAAGTTTCAGCTAATAGAATTGTGAACCTTTTGATTTATAGTGTCTTACTCATGGAGAGCATCAATCTGTAACTTTCTCAAAATGTCTCTGTTCAATCAATCCTTTATTCGTAACAGTTAACTAATACATTTCACTACTTTGATAAGTTGTTTTTTTCCGTCGAGCTGTATGGTAAATAAATAAGATTTGGCAAATTCGTTATTTTCGCAAACCTTTTTTTTACAATACTTACGATGTTTTCGTTCATCATCAATCAGTTTTTCAAAAACCGTTGCTAAACAGCGTAACACGAGACGAGTTTTTGTTAAAAGCTTTTGTACTTGATAATTTGAAATTTAAACTAGTTTTTTAATTACACCCAGACGCCAATACGGTTCATTAGGTGCTGTCTCCCCAAGCATGTTTTTCTCTAATCAGTTAGTCTGTTTTTGCACGTATAATTAGCTTATTGCGAAAGAAATGAGTCGAACTCTAATGTTCCTTGTTCATCTATTTCCCTCTGAGAGGTTCATCGTGATGATGGTGTGTTGTATCAAGATCTTCGTATAATTTTGCGAAAACCGAGAGGTCAATTATATTTCTCACTGTAAGCTTCTCGCCCAGCCCTATGTTGGTAAACTTTTTAGCTATTTGGTCCCTTATAATGAAATGGGAAGGTCACACGGGGGTAGAGGGGGTGGGGGGTCAAATCTGTGGTTTCTGCTAGATTAAATTGAGCAGTCGCTAATAAATGTTCTCTTTCAACAAAATTATGAACATCGACTTTTATGTCACATGTTATTGATACCGACATAGGTTCTAATTTTCCAACGTCTCGCATCCAGATTGAATGAGTGACATGTCACCCTTAAAAACGTTGCTGTCTCGAGCGAGACATTTATCTGATCCCCCAGACGTTAGAAAATTCAGAAAGTTATCAATATTTTGTGGGAAGATTTAAAAACCTTTCCTGATTTAAAATATAAAGAAACAAGCGCAAAATTAACGTTGTCTTCTCAAAAATAACATTTAAAACTTCCGACTCATTTACCCTGGACGCGAAACTTATAGATTTGAATTACGTTTGTCAACTAACAAAGAGTAAAACACACATAAGCTTGTCAAAAACTTCTTTGAGTTTCTAAAAAACGTCGTGTGATTAGGCTGTGCATGCTACGTAAATATTGTCTTTCCGTATTAAGATGGCGGACGCTCTCGGATGTGTAGAGTAAAATTGTCTTATACAATAGATCGGTATGACCCTAGTTGATGTGGACTTAGATTGATCCATTGCAAAAAATATCCCTTTTCCTTCTTCTGGGAGCGTTCGCCGTCTTGATACGCAAACCCCATACTTATGTTGTATAGGCAAACTCGATACATGTATTTAGCTTGAACAAAAAGACGATTTTGAAAGGTTTTTTTTTATCACAGACAAAGCTTTAGTAACAACATTGTATAGTCATTCCATTTTACTCTCGATAAATATAAAAAAATTCCGAAATCGAAAAAAAAGAAAATTTAAAAAATAATCAGTTTCAAGTCAACGTTTCAAGAAAAACATTAAAAGATAACAACCGTAGGGTAAACCAACAGTCGACAGATTTTAAAAACAAACTTAGTTTATATGTTTACCCAAAAGCTGCAAAAAATAAGTTTACGAGCAATTAGAAAATCCAATCGATGTGGTTTTTTATGTTTTCCTCGAACCGACATGTCTAGATAAGGAAGCCTCGTTCGAACATTAGGATAGCGAAGCAGTTTTATACATAGGTGTATTTAGTTTCCTGAGCATGGTTGTTCAATTTTTCTCCAACACTTATCTTTTCCTCCAATCGCAACAAATCTGTTGCTTTTCACATTCAAAATTAATGTTATCAAAACTGGAGCGTGTGCTTCGAGGTTAAGCAAGCGTTTCTATTTGTTTAAAAATAAATTTATTGTACTATATATTGACTATTCTTATCACCATGTAAAAAATTAAAACAAATCAACATTATGGTATTTTAGCATGGAAACTAAATTTTGGATTTAAATTTTAACATGGCTAGTTCCAGTCAAAATTATTAAACGAGCATTATACATTCTTCGTTCATCAACTAGCAGTCGTAGATTTATAGGTGGAGATGGACAACGCCCTTTGAAAAGATATCAATTTTCACTGGAAATTTCTCTGAACGAACATCTAGAACATGGATTTGAAAACACTGTTTGAATTATCGCCTTTTGTGCTTTTAAGAATATCCTATACAACTCTTATAATGGCAAGGACAAAACGTGATCTACGGAGTAAAAATTAGACCTATAACGAGTTTTCTTATGATTTATTTATTTGTTTGGTTACTCACAGGGACTGTTTTGTTCTTCAAACAGTTGGTATGGTTACTCCATACATCACCGTCTTCATTGAGCTGCCAGGTTCCGTTCTTTTCACAGTATCGATGCACTGTCTCTATGTTCAGGTAAAAAGATGATAACATTGCTGTAATGCATATTTTTGTCTTGTCCACGTGAGTCGAATGTAACACACGCAAAGGCATGAACTCTTTTGTGGAATGAGTTTTTTATTGAGCTTAATAAACGTCAAACACTGTTTGATCTTTACAAAAGCTTAGAAAAAAATTTTTTTTTTAATTTTGCTTGACTTGAAATAGAACGGAAAAGTTTAAAATATTCTTTAAACCTTTTTTTTTCTAAAATTTGTATCCAGCATCGTATTCTTTAGTACTGGTGCACGATCATTGTTCAAAGGTAACCCACAAAGCTGAAATATAGATCTGATTTTGAAGGAGTAATTGCAGTTTATCTTTGTGTATTTTTAGTTCAAAACTTATTTTTTTTTTCAGTTACACCTTTTGTAGTTCTTTTCATTGGTGTTAATACTTTGTGTAAAAAAAAACAACCTTCCTGGTTGAAGATGGGTACAGAGGGGCATGGCACATAAGCATCCGAACCAGCTTTTGTATAGTTAAAGCAAGTCCATCCGTCCCATTCTGCTGGGCAATACAGACCTGGCAAAAAGCAAATTAAAAAGAAATAGTTATTAGGAACAATAAAAAGTTTTTTTAGCAATGATAAAAATTGCAATAAGAATATTACTCAAAGTTTCTACTTACAAGGCGCTGAATGCACTTGAAATATACTAAAGACAAATTTGAAAATATTTTTATGATTTAGTTAGTAAAAAATTTCGCTCATCGCAGTAATTATAGAACTATGCTGTTCGTGATGATGATGATGATCTCGAGTATAAATATCATAACGATTAAGCTGGCTTGATTCTATAATGGTAAAAATATCTCCACTGTCTCTGTTATATTTATTCTCTGACTTTTGCACACACAGAAAAGGTTATTCTTCTTTTTACAATCGATAGCTACGGCACATGACAAACCCTGGCTCATAAGCCATTATGGATGGTGTTTGTACGATAATTTTACTTAAAATTTAAAATATACATAATCGAGCGCATCTGCCTTTTTAATATCTCGTGGGTGTGTGCGGGTGGATGCTTTGATTAAAAAAATGGAGGTGATTTACATTTTCTAACCGCTGCCAAATCACGTGTTTTCCTATTGTTTTTTAGTCAAAAGAATTGGAATTTTACGTTCTTTTTATGTATTTTTATATATATATGGACCTCATAAAAAGATGTCTTCTTATCTGGAGAAAACAAGATAATATTGTCATGTTGATATGTCTGGCCTTAACAGCTAATTTAAGGAAACATTCTTTTATGTAAGCTTGGGTGATGCCTGCTTGTTTTACCATGAAATAATGGAATGGTCATGAAGCTAGAAAGAGGCTATTTTTGACAAGAGAATTTGCAATTTCTTTAAACGGACGACACGCGACTTTAAATTTTAAACATTGTTATCACGTCTTCGACAGAAAGAAAATAATTCTTGGAATTAAATAATACTCTAAAATATTTGACAAGTCGAACTGATAAATATAAAGCAAGGCAGCATTTTCCTTCAAGTATTAAAACCAGACTTAAAAATAATGATACTGTATTTATATTGTCTAGACTTTGAGATTAAATTTGATGCACTGGCCACATCAAACACTAGACAGAATTTTCAGTGGAATGTGGATTTTCTTAATACGTGTTATATAAAGAGCAGATTTTGATTTGGATTAAAAAGCTCTTGGTGTTCATATATTGACAAATTGTAAAACCAAAGTATCTTTTGTGATATTTGCAAACATTGTTGGCAGCACCTGTATGTTCATATTTAATCTATGCTTTCAATACAGAGAAAACATCGCCATAAACGTTATTGGCTACATAGCTAAATTTCAAATCCACTTGTTCTTTATTTTTAATTCTACTTTGAAGTTTTCCCCTTTTTTTCTCCTGAAATTATATGATTTTCGTTTCATACTAAACACAGCAAGCAATGCACTATAGAAAAAGGCCTAGTAAATCCGTAAAGTGCAATAATAAGAAAAAGTGTGTTTTTTCTGACAATATTACTCAAGGTAAACTAAATCACACTTGATCTTTCGAACTTAAAAAAAGGTGTTTTTAATTATTAAAGTTCAACATGGAACGCAAATTGTAAAGTATCATTTCCTAATCTCACCACGAATCGTATATGTGCGCCGAATACAGTCATTCTTAAGCCCA
>BMAT01000466.1:259561-271930 GCA_019649035.1 Elysia marginata
TTTCAAATGATGCGTTCCCATGGGTAAAGGTAAAGGTGATTTATAGAAAAAAATAGCTTTTTTCAAAGTCTTCGGTTCAAAGGCGGTATGGAATCTCCCGTATGGAATGCGCATCGTGTGAAACGGGCTTTAAAACTCTTTGTGTCCATCACAATTGCTCTTTTCTCTATGAACTTCATAGAAATAAAACATTATTCAAAGAGAAGGAAAATAGAGGGAGAGCATGATATTAATGGAATGGTTATCTTCAGGTAGTTTGAAGGAGGTAATAGCTTATAGTTTAAGTTTTAAGCTGAGAGCTACAATAGGAGGTAAAAAGAAGAGAAGCAGAAAAATGAAAAAGGCATTAGTTTCAAATGAGGTGCGTAGATATTTATAAATAGGAACAAATATGATGAAAGGAGTACGGTCTTAATGTTTGATCATTGTCCTAGGCGCGCCTATAAAATAGGTCTTAAAGAAGGCAAACCATAAATATATGTATCTTTCTAAAGCTATCTATTTTGGATATTTGAAAAACCAGCAGTCAACTTTCTGGCATTCTGAGACAAGGTTAGGCGCGACAAAGGAACATGAATGCATTGCAAATATATGTAATATGAAGTCGGCAAAATGCAAAATACTGATTTGCTACTGATTTTCCTTTGATAAAGATCATAATAATGAACAATTTAAAAAAATTGTATTTTTTTCTACTCACTGATCTAAAAAAGATTAAGTTCTTTATAATATATACAAAGAACTTTCTCTTTTTACACCCTTTTCCCTATTGCAAACGAATTGATGATTAAAAAAATTGTAAAAATATTTATTAAATTAATAAACTTGGTCAAAGGAAAAGCAGTGGAGAATCAATATTTTGAATTTTGTCGACTTCACCCAGCTCTGCTATTGGTATTAACAAAACGCACTGGCGGTATTGGAAATGAGAAAAAAGATAGACAGAGGGAGAGAGAGAGAGAGAGAGAGAGAGAGAGAGAGAGAGAGATAGATAGAGAGAGAGAGAGAGAGAGAGAGAAAGAGAGAGAGGGAGAGAGAAAGAGACAGACAGACAGACAGAAACAGAGACAGACAGACAGAGACAGATAGACAGACAGAGACAGACAGCCAGAGACAGACAGAGACAGAGATAGACAGACAGAGACAGACAGACAGAGACAGACAGACAGAGACAGATAGACAGAGACAGACAGACAGAGACAGACAGACAGACAAGCAGGCAGACAGAGTGTGACAAACAGTCGAACGGACAGTCAAACAGACAAACACAGACAGACAGAGATGAGAGAAAAGAAAAAAAAAACTAGGCAGTCCCCAGTTTAATACAATTTGTAATCAAGATGTTCTCCAACTGTTCAAACAAAGAACCTCCACCAACAGCTTCCTCCTGGCACCTTTAGACAAAATCCACGGGGTGTTGATCAATTTTATTAGCATAATTTTTATGAAGATTTAACTTCCAGCGGGTAAGCCTTCTGTGCGGAATGAAGGCAAATAAGTGGGCCGGAAAGAAGCAATCCCCTTGTACACAAAAGAAAGGGTTGGGCTGCAGACTTTTCAAACTCTGCCTATCTGCAGTGTCTGGAACAGGAGAGGAACAACATGACTTGTATAGTGCCCAAGTGCATAGAATTCTTGGACATGATTGGAGGTTTAGCAAAATATCGTTTAAATTACTTTTTTCTGTGGATTTAATCAATTTTTTAAAAAAACTAAACGGGGAGCATAAAATGTTAAGACAACTTTTCGAAAGTCATTAAAATTGTGGGCAATGGTTACGTAGATCAGTGTTAAAAAGCATATCACGTACAGATCTGTTATATTTATAAAACAAGGCATCATCATGACAATGGTAAAGAAGAGCATAAAAAAATCACCAAGATGCTAAATCACGAAAATATGAATAGATATATAGATAAATAGATAGATAGATAGATAGAAAAATAGATAGATAGAAAAAAAGATAGATACATACATACATACATACATAGATAAATAGATAGCTAGATAGTGAACATTTTAGAGACATCAACGAAACAAAGTTGTGAGAAGCACTTAGTGTTTTTATCCTCCATGTGTTCCCAATCCTTCATTTTTCTTTGTAATATATATTTTCGAAGTATAGAATGCTATCATAATAATAAATCCAAAATTTCAAATTGTCTCTCACCCGAGGTGAATGAGTCGGAATTCAGATTTCTTTTTTTGAGAAATTGAAGTTTCTTATTCTCTATACTTCAACCGACTAAAATTTTAATATATCTCACAAAATATGATAGCATAATGCAAATTTTCATGTTTGGAAGCTGAGAGAAAGGTCTTGTTCAAAATAGGACTGCATTCGAACATGAACTTCCAATGCCACGCTCCTGCATGAAGCAGCTGAGAAAAGCATTAGATATCTATTTATATTCAGTAAAGCTCGTTTCTGGCCACAAGAGCCTAGTATGCCGTGCAGCCTGCGAGTTATTTATGATGGAATTACCTGCTAGCGATTATTCTGTAAAACCAAGTCGGTCAGTCTCGCGGGAGAAACGCCCCAGGTTCTAAGATTAGGCTCAGGGTAAACAGAATCGCCTGAGCGTCTGGCATCACACTCGCCATCTCAGGATGCGGCATCTAGGGCCCAGCTAGGACACAATGTATCGTTCTGGTTCGTAATTCTGTCCATTCGACGTCAGTTTTGAAGGCTACAAGAATTCAATATCGGTGTCTCTTTTAGACAAGTTCGAATCAACTTTAAGATATTATTTGTGAAAGCCAAGGCAATTTTGCTAAGAGTTCGTATTGCGTTGCTTCATCATATTGTCTTCGAGAAGTCAGTGCTGAAGGCCACATAATATCTTGTTTTAGAGGTCCATACAAGACAACATTGAATGCACTATTTTGAATATCCGTTTCATGAAAGTTAAGGACATTTTGATAGAGTTTTACGCGATAAAATCCTGTTAATGAAATTTATATTTCTGGCCCTGGTATGTACGAATCAGCACAGATTTTTACAGCTGCTTGATATGCAAAGACATTAACCTCACTGACTGAGCAAATAAGTTGAAAAGCTTGCTCAATCGCTTTCATTTCAAAAGCCGTTATAAAAAACCAATGTTGACCAATATCTTTTGTCAAAATTTCAACCCCTCTCCTCTAAAATTTTTGTCAGAAAAATTAATCTTTAAAACCAAAAGCAATCAAGATTCCACTTTTAAAGTTGCAATGAAATGACCTTTAAGCTAAAAGTAGAGTAGTTTTCCTTTTTGGGAAAAAACCTTATTTTTTGAAACTTTCATTTTTCAAAATACAGAACGCAAAAAAACTTAACTGGGAAACTACTTGAAACTAAAAAGAAGAACGAAAAAAGAAAAAAAATGACAACATCGGATAAGTTTAATCATGTTACACCATAATACCTGGTTGTGTACAATTAAGGGAACATAAATAAAAAAGATAATCAACTTGTTTTAAAATTTACTTTGAGATATTACCTAAAGCATTTACACGAGGCTTTAAAATTTCTTTGTATCCATTCGATTCACCCCCTAAAAATATAGATCGTGCATCTGTTGTTGTTGTTGTTTGTTGTTCTTGTCCTAGACGATAAGAGTTATAGCTGTTGTTGCTGACTAGCCTGTTGTGTTTGCTAAGGCATTGGTTTTTGTGGTTGCTTTTGATTACTTTTATTTATCATCACCATTATTCTTATTTTGTTTGACATTGATGTTATTTTTCGTGAAGATTTGGGATACAAGCTATTTTTAGGGATAAATATAGACTTACTCCACCGAGTGCAGTCTCAAGACTTTACATCTGGAGGCTAATAGACAACAAAGCAAATTCAACTCTTATTTCAGGGCATTCAATTACGCTGCCCGTTAGGCACTCAAGTAAGAACATTCTACAAAATCCAAGAACTATCTATAGCTAGGTACTTATTTTACAGGTGGGTGGGTTTAGGAAAAGGTGGGTGAAGTACTTTCCAAGAGCGATCAGAACATGAGTCGTGGCGACATCCTAATTTCGAGTCGGGCGCACAAACCTTTGTGTCACACTGTCTCCACTTCAAAAGTGGGAATGTTAAAATTGATCAAAATGTTGAGGAAGAAAAATGGTCTGTGATTCTTGTGAGTCTGTAAGCCGATTTATTTCCGAATGCACCAAAAGCTAACCCCACGGGGATTGGGCGGGATAAGTGACTGAAGCAGGCTCACGTACATTCAAATGAAATTCAGCGGTCTCACAGTTCATGGAGTCCGAATGCTTTAGGGAATTTCACTTCGATATTGCGAAGTTTTAACACTGATTGCCTTTCAAGTTTCAAACTGCACCGCAAAGGGCCGCTTTCGCGTGTCGTTACATTAAATGATTTATAAATTTGTTATACCATCATAACTAAATATAATAGTCATTATTAACGAAAGTAATATATAGTCACTATTTTTTTGTTTCTTTTATTTATTAGTAATTACCATTACACGTCTTTATCTTGTATTGGTAAAGCTATTGTGGAGTTATCGTTAAATTATTTATATTACTAATAGGGACTATTGTTATTCTTTCTTGTATTCGCTTTTCGTGTCTCCCAACCTCTCTACTTTCCTTTTTTCTTTTCCACGGCAATATATTGCCAGAATTCAGACCACCGTCCTTCTTTTTTTTTCTTTTTCACCTAAATCCAGATATAGAATCTAGATCTTGTAGAGCCCTGAGTGCTATTGTTAGATAAGACCCTAGTACTTCTGTTCTACTTCTTAACATCAATTGAAATGTAGAATTTAGTTTTTTGTGGAGCCCAAAAGGCAAGAGCAAACAAAGTAGTTTGACCGATAATATAAAAAAGTATAATGTCTGGTTATTATTAGTCACTCTGAATAGGTATAACCTTTCATTTGAGATCTAGACTCTAGAAACAAAATGCAGTTGTTTGTGAATATCGTTTTCACAAGCTTCAATTTTCATGCCTTATTAATTTAAAAGATAATTATTTGTGACCGAAATTTTGTAACACGCTCGGTTCAAAGTTCTTCGTTGTTAAAGTTGTAACAAAAGTACTTTTAAAGACATAATTTTTTCACTCAAATGTAGTTTCTATTGTTTCTGCTTTTTATTCCTAAAATTCAATGTTTTGAGAAATAATATTATGTCCACTCAATTCACCATGACATTTTACAACAATTACTTTGAGCCAAATTTGATATTTTTATGTAGTCCAGAGATGATTAGGTGTCCGTTTCCACTTTTGACCTTGTTAATGAATTAATGTTATTGTTATTATTATTATTATTATTATTATTAGTATTATTATTATTATTATTATTATTATTATTATTGTTATCATTATTATTATTGCTATTATTATTATTGTTGTTGTTATGATTACCGGTATTACTATTATTATTACTAGCTGAATGCCCGATCATGCTCGGGATGAATTAGTCACTGGGACCTCTTTTGACCCCACATTTCTGTTTTTTCATTTGTAGATAAGTGGTATATCGATGTTGTGTCGCCAGTCCTTGACAGAGCGACGTAAGACTTTAGGCCACAATGTTGATTATTATCATCTTCAATAATAAGAGGATTATTGTGATGAAAGGATATTGTTATATATAAGAAAACCTGATGTGAATCTGGATATTAGACTTACGCGTAAAAAAATTTCATTTTTTAAATTCGTTTCTGCAACAAAACAAATTCACGTTTAAATGATTCGAACCCTGTACTTTCGAAGTCTGAGGTTACAGCGCTACCAACTAAGCTATGGCTTCTGGTGTCAGTTAAGCGATTACAAAGTTATTAGTTTTCTGATTTTTTCTCATTGAAGATTGGGTTCAACTTTAGTTTGAGTGAGCCAAAATATTATTAAGAAGAATCTAGATTTAATGTCTAGCCGAATTTCTTATTAAGTTATGATGTTTACCAATCTTGTAGCTTTTGCCAAAAAATTTTACATCCACAAAGAAAGTTCGAGAAGCAAAATGTATCAAACTCCCATCAGCCATTTGTTTTGATTCTGTTGTATCCCTCCCATTCTTTGTCTGTTTTACCTGTCTGCGTTTATCTTCTTCATTCTCCAACTCCAAGTGCTTCAATTTTCTTCCCTTTCTCCTTCTCTCATATGCTTTTTTCTGTCTCTCCCTCTTTGCCCCTCTTCACATACGTTTCTGTCTAATAATGATTACCCTCCTGTTTCAAGATCCATTTTTCTTGATCTAGAAGATGAAGATTCTAAGGTAGAACTGAATTCAGAATCTACATCTAGATCTAGATGTAGACCAAGATCGCCTGTAATCTGAAGATGCTAGGGCCCACTTTAAAATTTAGATTTAGACCAAGATCGCCTGTAATCTAGATATTTTAGGGCCCGAGGTTCTTCTTTATGTAACCTGCATTTGCGTTTGATGGCATTCGGGCACGCCTTTCAAGCCCGAAAGAGTTTCTTCTTCTCTTAGTCATTTTGATGAGGAAAGGTGAGAGTTTAAACGGCGAGTGATTACGGGCTTCTGTGATTTCTATTCTAGATCTAGAAGATGAAGATTCTAAAGTAGAAATGAAAAGAGTAACCGGAGAGGATTACGAACCAAAACATTTAGACCGAGAGTTCTCATGGTTGCGATAGAAGTGAAAAGATAAAACCGGCGAAGATTACGAACCAAATAACTGTAGGCCGAATGTTCTCACAGTCACAGTTGCGGAAAATGTGCATGAGCCTACAAGAGACCAGAACACAGAGTATTTTTGTTTATGAATTTCAGTGAAAATCGTATCTAAATCGGTTCTATGGTTACGAAGGTGGTAGAGATTGGAGTCCAACCGAACGCCTTTTATATAAGACATTATTATTATTATTATTATTATTATTATTATTATTATTATTATTACTATTATTAACATTGTTATTATCATTGTTATTATTATTATATTTATTATTATTATTACTATTATTATTAACATTATTATTATCATTGTTACTATTATCATCATCATCATCATTATTATTATTATTATTATTATTATTGATGCTGTTGCTGTTGTTGTTATCATAATCATTATTATTATTATCACCATTATTATTATTATTATTATTATTATTATTATCATCATTATTATTGTTATTAAAATTGTTATCCTTATTATTATTATTATTATTATTATTATTATCATTATTATTATTATTATTATTATTATTATTATTATTATTATTATTATTATGTTCCCCTGTGCTTTCTATTCTCCTTGTGACCCGGTTTGATTTGACAATTAGAAAACTTCTTTTGTTAGATCATACAGTGCGATACGACAAATGGAAAAAGTAAATAATATCTACTTCTTATGATGTATTTGAGGTTAGATATCCTCGACTTATTTTAGGTTTTCAAAGGTAGGCATGGTTTGAGAGACTTTAATAGAAAACCATTAAACCCTCCGCTTCGGCGCGTCGCGAGGGAGCACTTTACCACTTCCTGTCAGTATGGGACTTTCCAGTCTCGTGCTATGGTCACATTATTAGTTCTTGAATCGCTATTCTATTCTATTCTTTTCTAATGCACCGCTTAAATAAGGCAAAAAGGAAGAGGTATAATGAAAGGAGATATTACAGATAGCAATAAAGGGCAATATTAAGAGAGAGAGAGAGAAGGAGAGAGAGAGAGAGAAAGTGGGGGAAGGTTGGGTTGAGGGTTCAAGCAAGGCTTGATTGTGAGATTAGACACTTTGCGCTCCGACGAGGATAACGCATGACGCAAAAACACCCATAAGTAGCATGGGTTTTACAGCACACGTTAGCCAATCAGCCATTTTGGATTTCCTTCACTATAGGCTTCGGCCTTCTGAACGGTCCCGTAACGCATAAAATCTACTGATTAATATATACTGTAGGAATCTGCAGTATTTTGCTCCTGTGAGGCAAAACTTTCTCTGTAATGTCCATTTTATAGGGGGATAAAGCATGGCTGCAAAGTTTAGGAAGGATAGGGATCGAGGCAGTACCTGCATTTGCGCAGTTTCCTTTTTCCTCTAAGGTCGCTGAAAGGAAAACAACCAGAAAAACAGTTGAGCAGAGACCTGGAATCATGCCTTGCCGTCGGACCTATTATTTTAGCCAAAGTGGGAAAGGCAAAGGACTCACTGTGGTCGATCACAACACCATCTTTGAATTTCATCATTCTAGAACTACTTGGTAAGCGATTGATATTTTTTATTCATGTTTATTTTTTGGTTGGCTTGTTTTCTTTTTGGTGCTCTTTTCAGAACCATTTGGTTCCTCTAGATTGCCAGCTTTGGGTAAGACAAATGTTATGAGGCAACTATGCAGTTCTTTATCTGAAGGATTCGGGAGTGAAAGGAAATTTGCATGAGATAAAGGTTATTGCTTAGGGAGTTGGATGTGAGGGATGTATAAAGTTGTAAAAGCTCGGTATTTAAAGCTCGTAGACATATTTTGATTGGTCGATATTTGAGATAATAATAGAATGAAGTAATGACCTACTTTTGTGAAATATTTTTTGTAGGGTGGGGAGTGTAGAGAGGAGGCGAAAAAAGGAGGAATAAAGTTAAGAGGAAGTTATTGGTTGGACTGCTATTCTATTGTTATTGTTATTATTGCTATTTCTATTACTGCTTACAATATTATTATCATTATTATTATTATTACTATTATTATAATTAATATTACTATTACTACTATCATTCTATTTTTTGCATAGGCATCACCTGACAAGAAATTTTATCAGTGTGCCTGAAAATAGCAAAACTTTTATATTTTTAAGTCTCCTGTGGTTGGAGGCTCTAGTAACATACACAAAAATTGTTTCTGATTTAATATAATCATTAATATGCATTACTCTTATACGGCGCTCTCTCACGAATAATGTGTTGGGGAAAAAATAGCGCTTTCTTGGTAGTGCTGAAAAAGAAGAGTGAGAGATGCTAAAGTCGAAAAAAGAACGTGTGTCGGGGAATCGTAGGTGATAAAACCACCTTATACTTGAACACCGTTTATGTCAGACGTTATCTAGATTATCAAGTTATCACGGAACAGGGAAAAGGTGTGGAAAGTAAACAAACGTCTAGAGCTGGCGGAACCTTCACGTTGCGGTTAGGATAGTTGTTCTAAATTCTGTGTGTGTGTGTGTGTGTAGGGGAGTGGGGCGCCTTTATACAGTTTACTCACTGCAAATAATCAGAAGTTCTTAAGAGGAGATGTTTGAGAGAGAAGGATAGTAAACGAATGTGAGATTTAAGAAAAGGAAGTGAGTGTGTGAGAGGCACAGAGAGAGAGAAAGAGAGAGAGAGAAAGTGAAAACATAAATGAATAAACATAGGAACACGCTAAAAGATAAAAACTCATTCAGAAAGGTAGACAAACTAATGAATTGAAGCGTACGGCATATCAATAAACACTGACGCGGAAAATGTATCAGAAAATGTAAGGGAACATTAAAAGAGACAGAGACTGCGAAAACTGGAGAGAGAGAACTCACTTGCCCAACCAGAAACGAAATTATTAGCGTTGTTCTAATTATCTGACTAGTGTCATTCATTCACAAAAAGAGAATAAAACGGCTTCAAATCAGTTAAATGTTTAAGTCTGAAAAAAGTTGTTGATCAAAAGCCCCAACTGAGGCCTTTCTTAAGTAAATTTAGTTTTTAAAAGTCAGCCGAAATTTAACAATAAACTCAAATAGACTTACTTGTTTATATTGTAGAAAAGTTATAAAGCAGATAGTTTTTATTACCTGCATATAAATAAATTTAAAATGCATAATAGGAGAGTTTATTTAAAGCTTTCAACAATGGAAAACAAAATGATTACTAAAGACTTCAACAGAAGTTGGACCAAGTGACACAAATGAAGAGCATTGAAGATAAGATTAACATCGTAATAAACTTTAAAGATATCCTCAGGTCGAACGCCGCGAATGGAGAGAAAGGAAAGTTTACAAAACACCGCTACTTGTTTAGAAGGATATGCGCGTCATCCTTACAATGATGATAATGGGCTGGCATGTTCTTCAAAAGCTTACTCAAGAATTTAGTTTACATGATCGTAGACGGTAAAAGTCTGTCATTAATTTGAAACCTAGGCGGAAAGTTTGAGATCAAGACAGATATTTATAAGCAATCTAACCATCTAACCACACCGGCGGTGAGACCAGACCTAACCTTTTTAAGGGGGTTTGGCCTGTACTAGAGCAACGCCTATACACAGTTAGACCTAATTCGCTGCAGTAATTGCCAAAACCCCTGCCACGAGTCGATGTCACGCTCTAACAATCGGTCCCGACTTGGTTATACCTTTACTGTTGAAATTATCTACACCGGAACTAAACTTCAGCTCACGTAGTTGTCTAGATTTGAACCTTAAGATTGGATGAGAACAGACGGGAGGATAAAACAGGGCAGAGGTAGCGTACATGTATCCGACTTTAGATAAACATACACCTCCTGGTGCAAAGTAAGTTTTGACCTACTTGGACATAGGCCTACCACCAGAGAAAATAAGTACCTAAAATCATGTCACATCTTTTTTGTTCTAACATTTCCTACTTTGTGGAGTTTTGTCTTAACATGCTTCACGGTAAGACACTCAGCAAACTTTTCATGTCGCGGGTCTTGCCATATTAAGTTTCGATGCATTTAAAGTACTAGTTTCATTAGTTTGGTACATTTGGTAGATTTATAAAACTTTAACTAAATCTCGAGTACAATCTCGAATATCTACAAAAATTCGTATATCTTTATTCCATAGGTAGACTTGTTTGTATTGAAATAAAACCAAAGTTTTATATTTTATTTACGAGAGCATCATCATTGCTAATAAATCATTATTAAGATATTTTCTTCCACAGGATGTCACAATATTTGATACAACCCACATTTAGATTAATAAAGGTTTAGAAAACCTGGTTAAAATCGAGACATAATATTTATTGTAGAGATTTAAAAAAAAAACAGAGGCTTCGAGATTATTTTTTTGTGTGCCGGAAAGTAAAAAAATATTTTTACCAGCTGCGCCATCTAAATTTAGCTTCTTTCGACTTATTATAAACTACATAATTTCTGCTACAGAGCTGTAATTTTTAGCCACACATTATTTCAATTGGACCAATAGTTATTTTCGTTGCGTGGGTTCATTTGAGGTTCATTTGAAATAGGCTCTATTTTGAACAAAGTGTAATTATATTTTCATGAGACTAAAAAGCAAAATATGTATTAATAAAGTTTATCCAAGAGTTGAAATTGGCAAAGCAAATTTGAAAAGCCTCTTGAAGTGGAGACGTTAAATGACTTGACGATTGTCTTTTAAGTCACAATAACAGTTCAAATAAAATGAAAACGCACAACATCGCTTATAGTTCTTTCGTGATCATTGCTGCGTAACTTTATAGTTGAATTTGTTTTACTTTTATTTATGCCTAGGCTTTGAAATTCTTTAAAATGATAGGAGCTAATCTGTCTAGAAGACTGTGAAATAAAATGTATTAGGCTGGAAGAAGATTAAAGGGCTGGGATTTTGCGCAACAGAATAGATTTGGAAATGTATCCCTCAGGATTTTGCAACGCTTGAGGTCTCACTGAAGATGCCAGTACGTGACCGCTAATTTTTTTGCCGCAAAGTTTACTCAAAAATTAGCAATTTTAAGGTAGTTGCAAAAAATTTTGAGAAAAGTAAGGGTTATCTATATCATAATAGGCTTTCGGTTCAACTCCAATCACTATCTCCTCCAATAACCACACAACCGATTTAGATGCGGTTGTCAATAAAGTTCATGAAAAAAACTATTCTGTGTTCTGGTTTTGGTGTAGGCTAATGCACATTTTCCGCATCTATGAGAACTATCTCTCTCTCTCTCTCTCTCTCTCTCTCTCTCTCTCTCTCTCGTGTCTCTCAGTCCGTCTGTAGATTTCTTCCTCTTCTTTACCTGAATCTAAACAGATGCCGGCATTTATTAAATGCATGACATGAATGATATCAGCTTATAGGCAAGCAAACACAACAATGTATTCATCAAAAGAAATTCTAGATTTATTCATTCTGCTCATTAAGCTTTTCGACTTCAAGAAGAATCACAACTTGACGCTTGGCAATATTCACGTACATCCATTTCAAAGAACAATAAATTAATCTAGGTCTAGATCTAGATTTCAGTTTATCACTGTCAGCAAGCCTATCGCTTTATCCCAAAACGTAGAACACAAGTAACATAGGTGAACATTTTCATTCATTAAGTCTGTTGTGTTCCCAACTGTATTAGGGCTAGCTTAAAATTGTACATCTAATTCTATAAATGAGGAGCGCATGAATATTAAAAAAAAGCTGCCGTTAGTTCTCCTAGACCGCTTGCGATAAAAGCGTCACATGTGTTTGAAATG
>BMAT01000466.1:280446-292413 GCA_019649035.1 Elysia marginata
AGAAATGCAAAAAAATTAGTTGATGCGTACGGTTGGTGAACAAAATATCCAAGTCTTAATTAGAAAGGTAGAAAAGAAGGACTAAACATTTAACCTAATATTATTTTACAAATAGAACAATAGAAGGACGGAGAGGATGAACAGAGAGAGACAGAGGGAATGAGAGAGATAGAGAGAGACAGAGAGACGGAGAGAGAGAACACATGATTGTAATAGTTCGCGATTGAATTTTTACTCAGCCTATGTTTTAATAAACTAAAAGACAACTACTAGAAAACTGATGTACCTAGATAAACAAACTCTCGACATCAATATCGAGATAGAATTATTTTCTGACGCGGAAAGCACAATTTCCCCTCCACAGCAGACAGAGAGGTTGATTAACTATATTTAATGTTTTGTGATATATTACACACCTTTATTATGGTAAGACTCAGAATTACCATTAGATGTTGTATGACGGTAACCATTATTTGATTCCAAATCCTAGAGAGTTACATCAAAGTTTTATCAATTTACAATGAATAAATACTGTTCAATTAATTTGTGTATGCGGTGAAGCTGAAAGTTTAGCACAGATTATGAAATGCATGAGAGTTTAAAGCGTACGAAGTTATAAAGTTTTAAACAAAAATAAATTTATAAAACTAGCTTTATAACAAAAGAACATATAACGGTAGTACAATAATGCTATTTTAGGGAAAGCAGATTAAAAAAAATTATTCATGGTCAAATTCCTCCCAATTCCTCCTGGTTAGAATCGACGAGGGTCGCAAAATGTATTATCTTCAATTTTAAATGATTTTGCTGATAGCAATATGTTTGTAATTTGGGGTGAAAACTGCCACATCCCACCTACTTGAACTAGTTACAAATTGAGGCCTATATAATAACATTTCGTAATTTGATTAGTTATTGATGTACTCACCATCTGACGGCGGTCCCTGAACAATAAGCTCATAGCAAGTGGCCCTGGGCTTGGCAAGTAGCACTCCCAGCAGGTCTCGCAGTTCTTTATGCATCTCCTGATGCTGTTCAGGTTTTGGAGGCTCCGTCATTGCTACAGTTCACAGACTCCCCAGCAAAATGGCTCACGGATTTGAGTGAAAATTGTCTTAGTAGCACCTTGAACTGGCCCCTCAGGTGACAATTAAAGTGAAGATTCAGTCTGTTGTTTTAGGAAGGAGAGTAAGCATCCACTGCATTGAGGTTAAACTTGCAGGATACCGTACCAAGCGTACCATTCAGATAAGACGATAAAATATCCAAGGGAGTTCAGTACGTTTGGGTCAATTCTGTCTGGGATGCGTGCAAAAGATTTTGGGTATGTTTGTTTAGCACCTTAACAGATAAAAAAGTTTGAGGGTATATTGAAAGCAAATAATAATCATTGTGTGTTTATCCATTTCAAAAGTAGGTAATATAAATCATAATGAGTTTTTCCATAATTAGATTTATAACATTTTGTCCTTAAAAATAGTTGTATACCCTTTATAAGGCTCCAGCAACAATTTTTTTAGTTTGTGATTACCGCGTAAAATACCCTAATCATTTTTTACTTAATAAGACTCTAACTCAAAATCAAGACTATCGCCTTTTCTATGATTTACTATTGTATACACGTACCATACTTCAGTTTTCCGTGAAAGTCTAAAAGTGTAACTTTTACTTAATGGTGGAATTAGGCTGTAAAAATTTACAAATGTCATTAACAAAAACAAATAACAAAAACAAAAACAGAAACTGCTTCACAATGATCCTCTCTACTCTTTCTTTCTCTTACGTTAACGTTAAACCAAAACAAACTTATTAATAAGCCTGGATGAAAGATTTGATTTAGGAATGTAATAAGTAGGAAATCGAAGTAGGCCGTAATTTAAAAAATGGCAAAAAGTTGCTTGTCTTTGGATGATTATATCTTTCAACTGGTAGTATCTAGGCATCCATTGTCTTGCTTGTCTTGCCATGAAAAAAAAGTTATACAATATTCCTACTCCGCTTCTTATTTCAATCATTACTGAGAGCGCGACGGCCGCTCCCGGCCGCTCCTATCATGTAAGCTCCCACGCCCATTTATTAAAGCATCCAGTTTCCATGTTTTATCGTGGACACGGGTTTCATTATTCAAGGCGTTAAATTAATGTTAAAGCTAAGATTCAATCGCAATAGAGCATCAACATGTTAACAAAATTGCACCGACAATTAAAAAAAAACCGCAGCAATGTGTTTCTAGTGATGCGCTATTCTCTTAAGTTGGTAACATGAAATATCCGAAAAAAATCTTCGAAAATACATTGAATAACTAATTCAACTATATGCTTATCCGCTCCATAAACTTTAGCTGATTATTCGTATTATTTACTACTTAGAACGCAATTTAGGCCGACTTATTATGTCAAAACCTGTTTTGAATTCATTAACCGTATCCGATTGACCAATTATTTTTCAACGCGCAAACACCAGTCTCCCTGCGTTTTGGAAAGTTTGTCCTGTCTTTCAGAAGCCTACAGAAGCCTAGTGTTGTATTTTAGAATGCGGTTGCTATTAAGTCTCGACTTCACAGCATCTAAAGATGGTCCAGGCATGAGATTAAAAAGGTCAAATCAAGTCCAGGCGCGCTGAGTGATAACTTTCGTGACGGACGCGTAACAAGCAAGTATGCTTACTCTACAGCCTCTCTGCTCACACTTAGGGCAGCTGCAAGTACTAACGTGTGACCAGTACTACATGCACATGTAAAATCTAAAACATGTTCAAAATAAAAATGAAGGGGTTTTGTTATAAAGGTACAACAAATTTTAAACAAATCAGTGTTTTGCATAAGCACATGCTATACTTCGTTAAAATGGAAGTGTAATAGTTAAACACTATTATATTTGTACTAGATTTTCTTTAAAAAAAAACACCTACATTATGGATATTCTTCTAAGAATAAAGAATTGGGTTTTTTCATTTATGATAAACTTAAAGTAAAATGCTACTACACATTGTTTCTTTGACTCTTCGTAATTCCTAAAGATGTCTTAGTTCCAAAACGTTAACGGCGTGATAAAAAAGTTATTAAGGTAGTGCGAGAGGGTGCCTGATTCAGCTTTATATGCAGGAATTGTGAGCATTATCTGCTTTAATATTTACAAATACGTTAATTGGTTTATTGACGCACTTAGATTGAGCGCATCCTCAGTCAAGCAAAATGTAGAGTTAACTGATAAAAAGTAATGTACACAAATTCTTAAAACTCTAGGGCGTCTTGTCTTGTAAAATGTTGAAAAAGTGACAGCTTTTCTATTCTGGAACTCAAGCTGCTGCAAACTCCAAGATCTGAAAAAAATAGAAAAGAAGGTGGGAAAAAATTAGGACGTTTTAATACCAGTTTCATTTACCTCAAGTCAAAGGCTCAAACAGTATAGGCGTTAACAGTTTTGAAAATGATCCTCATACAAATTCAAATGAAATAAAGCTTTATGACACGAAAACCAGCTATAATTGCAATACATTTACGACTTCTCATAGCAATACTCTTTTAAAACAGGTATTACTCACACTACTATACTACGGTGGCTACCGCGTTAATATGTGACAAGGGGGAGAGAGCGATAACAGGGGAAAGGGGAGGAAAAACAGACGGAAATTGGCCGAAAACTAAAATATATCGAGAGAAATAAAAGTAAAGACCAAGGGATCAATAAGAGAGATGCAGAGAAAAAAGTATAAATGACAGATACTGAGTTATAGAAAGACAAAGAATATAGACATAAGTGCTTATAAAGATAATATTAAAGACTCATGAATTGGAGAACAGGTCTGTTGATGAGAAAGTTAACGTATCTAACAGTTTGGACAAACATGCCACAATAGAGGACAGAAGACAAACTTAGTATTAACACTCAGTGGCCTAATAAAGAGATTCGTACGGAGAAAATAACTCAAATTTAAGCTGAAAAAAAAATGGAGGCAGTCAAAATTAGACGTTCATCGTCAATTATTTACAAAAGCAAATACACTATTCACAAACTCATAGTCTGGCAAAAAAGAGACGTAGGAGGGTTAAAATGAGTGAAACCAAACAAAACACTAAAGAACAGTTTAGGATTATTAATGAATATTGAAACATTATAAACCCAACGATCAATGGCCATTTACTGAGAACACTAAGAACTCAATGAAAACTTTTGCAAACTACGAGGGTAGGCTGAAAATTAATTCAATTTCGCTTGTTACTTTTAACATGTTTGATCCTGGCAGCTGAAATTTGGCATGCCCATTCTCAAATCAAATAGCTTTCACGTGAGAGAAAAAATGGCATATGTGTGACGTCATTGAGCACCAAAAATGCTTACGTCAAAACCAATGGCTGATGACCTTTGTGGACATTGTTTACGAACAATTGCATTAATTATCAGCCCACCTTCGTACTTTGAGATTCTTCCTCTTTAGGTGTCAAGTATGGTGCAGACATCGACGATGAGGGATTTCCAAGCCTCTCTGTCCTCAGCCCGTCGGAATGTGTCAAGCTTAAATAGGCTCTTGTTAGATATGCTCATGAAGCGAGACAGACTGTCCTTAAAAGTCTGTCATTGTCGACCGCGAGCGCGTCTTCTTTCCACTTTCTCGTGCAGCATTAGTTTTTCTAGACCGTCATGCCCATTTATGTGGCCGAAAAATTCCATTTGTCTCTTTCTTATCAGTCGCAACAGTGACCTATCTGTCTCGGCCTAGCGCAAAACTTCTTCGTATGTTTTCTTTTCTGTCCATGAAGTTCTAAAAATTCTTCGTAGAAACCATATTTCGACAGCCACCAAAAGTTTCTCCATTTCTTTGCTAATTGTCCAGCACTCGCTGCCGTACATCAAGACGGATCACACTTATGCCTTGAAGACTTTGACTTCTGTTCCAAACTAAATTTTCTGATTTTAAATATGGTTCCCATTTTTGTAAATATTTCTTTTGGCATTGCTATTCTTTTTTCATTTCTTGATCACATTTCGCATTTGAGGAAATTGTAAAGCCAAGATACTTCAAGTTTTCTACTTTTTTATTTTTGTGTTTCTGCACTGGTTAAAACATTGGGGTTTGACTTGCTTCTTAGATACTACCATGCATTCCGTCCTCTTTGCGTTGAGTTGGAGCCCCATACTTTCACTTTCATAGGTCATAACAGAAAGAAGGGCTTGCAAGTTTTCTTGAGAGTTGGCAATAATAACAGTGTCATCGGCATATCTCAAGTTCGTAATGTTTTTGCCTCCAACATTGACACCTTCCATATCGTTGATATTGCGTAGGATTACCGCGCTATATAGTTTGAACAGATCGGGATAGTACATAGCCTTGTCTCACACCTCTCTTGATTTAAGTAAAATCAGTGTATTCCCCGTCGATGCCGATTGCAGCCACTTACTCCCAGTACAGATTCTGAGGTATTTGCTATCAATGTTCAGTTGGTCTAATATCCCGAACAATTCCGAGTGTTTCACCTTGTCAAAAGCTTTCGTATAGTCGATTAAACAGAGGTAAACATCGTGTTGCACTTCAACAGCTAATTCCACCGGCATTGAGAGCGTGAAGATAGCATTTCGCGTTCCTTTGTCGGGTACGAAACCATAATATTGGGATTCTGCTATTTCGGGGCGAACTTTACTTCTACTTCGGGTCATGACAATTCGGAGTAAAATTTTGGTGGTTTGACTCATGAGACTAATTGTTTGGTGGTTTTCGCACTCAGTTGCGCCAGGCTTTTTTGGAGGGTTATAAATACTGATTTTTTCAAATCTGATAGCCACTGTCCTGTGTCGAAGATGAGGTTTAGAAGTTCAGTGAAGTGGACCAGACATGTTTCATTTATGGCATCAAATAGCTCGACTGAGATTTTATCTGGGCAGGTTGCTTTATTGGTTCATTTTTTTTTCAGATTGCATTTCCAACTTCTTCTTCCATAATGGTGGGACCTTCATTATTCAGAATCTGGGGTCGAGGGCCTCTCACGTCATCAAACAGTTCCTCGACATATTGTGACCATCTCTTCAGGATGTCATCAATGTCCATCAGGATCTGGCCGCTCCCTGATTTGATGCAACCAGCTTCGAGACAAAAATTATAAATCTTCGGAAAGCTAAAGAGACAAGAACAACACGAGATACAGCCAGCGTTATACCAATGGAAGGGAGTCTGGATTCGTTCAGTCCTGCAACAGACGAAGAAATGAAAACTCATCTTGAAGATTCTACTCAACAAGTCCTGTTCTCACAGTGTATTTTCACCATGGATTGTCGTTCAATGCGCCAATGAATAAGCGTCTGCAATTACATCACTGGTAAGTAGTAGTTTTGAATTATGTAAAAGACCTTCTATATTAAAATACACCATGATCAAATCGTTACCAAGTCTTAAAGAATCTGGATTAGATAAAAAAAAATTAAAGAACTATACTTTAAGTAACATAAAAATATGGTTATAGACTTCCACCGCAGCTGAAGGCAGTCCTCCCAGAAGGCCAATAGACACCGAAGCAGATTCATTTTATAAATTTTTCAGAGCGCCTTACTAACATTTCATAAATTATTAGCACTGCCTTTGACCATACCCATTTTACAGGTGGGTGGACTGAGGAAAGTGTGAATAAATTGCTTTCCTGGGGGAGTTACAACATGCGTCCTTTTCGGGGAATCGAAACCGCAACCATCGGACCACGAGTCCGAAGCGCTAAACACAGTGCTACTGTCATCCAGTCTTTGATATTCGTTTCAGCACTGCTCTGGGCATATGAATAAGCATTCATTAGTTTTGGAGATAAATAGATTTGGCTATCATGAGTTTTTATTTCAAAAGTAATAAATTAGTAAAAGTTGTGGTTGCTAGGTTGCGTCTCACATGAGTTGAAAGGGTTTATTTCTAACGTTTCACTTCAATCCACATATAAAAAGAGTCATTGCACACAAAAATCACTTCTTCGTGTTCATAATAATATTGTACGTCTAGCATCTAGGAAACAGCTAACGATGCATGTCTTGTTCGATTTAATTGTTGCCTTTGACACACTTGACAAAGATCTCCTCATTAAAAGACTTGCTTCCTATTTTAATGTTCATGGCAATGCCCTAAAAGGCTTCACTAGTATTTGAATGATAGATCACTGTCCATCTGAAATGACAGCTATAGTTCTAAATCCAGTCCTGTATGCTTATATGCTGATGATACCCAAACCTATTTAGCCCTAAAAATACTGAATGCTTCTTGACATACCTAGAGCAGTGGTTTAACAGCATCAAAGACTGGACGACATTCAACAAACTATAGCTAAATAAAGAAAAGACCGAGTTTTTTTTTTATATCATTTAAGAGACGTAAAATTAAGTTGACGTAGACAGTATGAATGTAATTTTTAAAAAGAATAACTATACTTACATGTGAAAATGTTAGGAGAATTGGTTTTTATTTTGATGCTTACTTTTGATGAAAAGTCACATCAAACATATTTGTGAAAAATGCCGCTGCCGCCTTCAAAATATAAGTAACAATAGCTAGAAAACGACATTTTCTAATAGATAAACTTAAAAGAAAACAAAGCAAAGCAGCCCGGTTAATAGCTCGTAGATAAAAAATTCACAGCAAATACTGTAAAAGTTACACTGGCTGCCGGTAAAATCCTACATTGGTTTTAAAATTTGAAAAAAAATCTACCCTCTATTAGTTTAAAAGAACTCTTTTACAATTATGCAAAACTCAGAGCGATCAAGCGACTCCATTCTACTAAAAATTAACATGCCATCCCTGACTTTTGAAATAAACGCGTTTCCTGTCATTGCTTCTAAGGTCTCAAATGTTTTGTCAGAAAACAAATTCTAAGAAGTTGTAGTTGAAGTTTTAAAGCGAAATTTAAAAACTTAATTTCTTAACAATATTTTTATGTAGTTTTAAAGCATATATCGACAATAATGTTTATAAATTTCAATGTAAGATTTTTTTTCTAAAGATAAGAACTAATGCCAATATATGATGCTGTGATAGTTTCAATGCATTGTAAAAAAAACTACTTTTTCCGTTTAATGTAGAACATGTTTTTCAAATCAGTTTTAATCATACCTAAAGTAACTTTATTCTAGTATAATAATTACAAATTATTTATATAGCTCCACATAGTGAGTTTAAGGTGCTTTATAAATAATTTGTTTTTATCATAGAAAAGCATTAATAAGAACATATTAGATATACAGGCTGAGAGATAGTCAGGTAGCGGTACGTAGAAAGACCGAAGGTAAAATATCCTCATGCGTTAACATTTACAATGCATTTCTGTTCGGCACACACTGTTAATTATGCAAATTTGTCTGACAATCAGTGGGAATGAGTCGGATGCCGGAAGTTTAAATTATAACTGACCAAACACCTTGAAAAGTAGATTGATTTTTCTATACTTTTGTTTAAAAGGATTACTAATGTCTTTCCTCAAGTTTTTGATAATTTGAATCGATTCACGCTTTAAACCTCAGAAAAAATACGTTTTTCAAAATCTTTAAGCCTTAAAATTTCAAATTTGCGACAAGCGATTGTTGCTAGACAGTTGTTACAAGCTATCAGTTGAAGAAGTCCATCAATTTCTAAATGACCCTGGTCTTCCGAATGAAATCGAGATTTAGTCTCTGGAGGAAAACGCGGCACTGCTGATTCAATAATAAATAATGTAGGAGCTGCGAGTGGAAATGAAGCTCTTTCTTTTTCCCCGCACCATGTTGTAAGTTACTAACGAAGCCAACTCCGCAATTCACTCTTGGATAATTATTATTTCCATAACATTGATTTGGTTTCTCAGCTCTTATATGATACTGCAATTTTTAAGATACCGGCAGAACATAATATGTACATGTGAGAGTTTTTTACTTATGGAAAAAACAACAGCAAAAAACATGACGTACATTTATGTTTATGAAAGCCATTGCAAATAAGCTCCTCCTCAGCATCGTATCACCTTTCAGTTTTTTAACCTGAATATGCCGCCTGCCTTTCTCAGTGTGATATTCTTCCACTGTTAACGATCCAACGAAAATGCCCAGTTTAAATCATCGATACATTGTAATTCAAAGTTAGCATCATTCGACTCGACTAAAATTATTGGTAGAAATAAACCATCGGTGATCGTATTAGTTGTATGCAATTATCCATATAAAGCACAAAATTCGAATACGAGAGTGGGCGGGCATGATATTTCCAAAAGCCTGTTAACGCAAACAAATTGGTGCACTTATATCCCATATGAATACATTCTTTTTTTTTACATCAATGGATTTTCCTACTAGGGATATCATATTTGAGGCTTGAATCGGCTAGTGCACTGACAACCAGAAAGAGCACAGAATGGACATCTATGATCACTATCCAGAGAACAAAACTGAGGCTACCATTCTCCCATATGGAGCTGAATATTGGAACATATCTACTGAGACGGATAAAAGGCTTGCTTTATTCCACCAGAAATGCATCAAGACGCGTGATGAATGTCCAGTGATTTGGCAATGTTTCTAACGACGAAGAATCAAGCGAGCTGGAGGATAAAAATCTGAACAAAAAAATCCGATGAAAATGGTGATAGGCCTACCTGGGAAACGCTGTACGAATGAATGAAAAGAAGGAACCACAACATGGATATAGATTGTTCCTAACAGAAAAAAGGTAAAGGCAACGAGGGCGAACCAAAACAATTAAGAAAGACACTGCAACAAGGCATGACATCACAAGCAGGGTCAACTTGGAAGAACTAGCTGAAGACAGGACTGGATGTCGAGCTTTTCTCTAGACTGGAGAGTTTAAACAGAGCAACACGTTTTTCCACAGATTGTTTCAAGTATAAAACTGTGGTTTCTGACTTACTAAAATCATTTGGTTGTAAAATAATTTTTCTCCTCACCTAGTTTACAAAGTAAGGGCCAAGAAAAAAATTTATAAATGGGTTATTTTTTAAATGAATGTTATTTGCGAATACTTCGAAATAAGAAAGAAACAGAACCTTATTTAAATATTTAACGAAAACAACTCCAACTGTAATTTAGCTTTCATCTCTTCTAAACTGAAACAAATGTTTATAATTTCATGCCTTGATTTATTTTCGAATCGAATCAGTGCGTTTGTTCATTGCAGGTCGTCAACAATAAAATAAATGTAATTCGGATTATTTGTTTTCGAACAGTGCATAGAGTTATTTCTGCGTTGGTCATAGAGTGAACAGAGACAGTTTTGTTTTTAAGGAAACTTACTGAAAACAAAACCCAACGCATGCCTTGAAGCTACATGTAGAAGAAAGACAGTGTTATCAATGCATGATTTCACAGTGCCCTGGCGTGCTGAAATCTAAAACCGTATTCCACAATAAAGACCACCAAAGGACTGGCACAGAACATGGCATGGAGAAACAGATGAACGAGAAGAGGCGGAGAGGATGAATAAAAAAAGAGGGTAAGGGAAGATGAGAGAGGTAGGTAGAGAAAAGAGCTACAAAAAGAGATCGGTGGAGGAAAGAAAAAAAAGATAGATACAAGACTTAGTATATATTAATAGAACCGCATGTTTCTTCAGCCTTTTGAACCAAAGAAAAATACAGATTAGGATAAAAGAATACATTAAAAAAAACTTCAAACAGGCTGCAAGTTCCATATTGATTGCTCTATTATCATCATACCTTTCGTTTCAAGCTAATCGGGAAGAAAGAGCGCAAATAGAGAGATAGATAGATAGATAGATAGATAGAGAGAGAGAGAGAGAGAGAGAGAGAGAGAGGAAGAAGAGATAGATCGGTGTATGAAGTTGAATAGAGAAATAGAGAGAGAGAGTGAGAGAGAGAGAGAGAGAGAGAGAGAGAGAGAGAAAAGAGACTTCTCTACCTTATACCTGGTTGAAAAAAGGTCAACATGACGATCAAGTTTTAATAAGAAATAGTTGTTTTAAAAGATTTTCAAACACCAGTTTTTCAAAACGGCACAATAGGAACGTGTGGCTTAACTGCCTTCTCAACTACGACTTTGCCTCCAGGGCAAAAACTAAAATTTAAAAAGAAAAAGCACTACATTAATTTCAAATTTTAGATTAGAGTTGTGATAAAGAAATGGTATTGTAAAACGGAAAAAACCAGTAGCTAGCCAATACGAGAAAAGCTATTTTTCCGACGAGTTGTCTTATATAAAATTTACAAAGTACAAAACACGGACAGCCAAAAGTAAAACAGACATGCACACGAAAATAACAGGCCTGAGACCCACCAGCGCGATAAAAAAACCTTGAAACAGAAAGTGCCAGCGCCAGGCCACAGAAGTTGACAGTTGAGTCGGTACGGGAACAAGATAAACCTGGTAGAGAAACAGGAGATCCTACATCCAGTTGCTTCCCCGTCATTCGGTTCCACTGTACCATCCTTTTGATTAATTTTACTGTCCTCTAAGTCCTTTTTTATTCTTGATCCAGACATTGGGTTTTTTGAGCAGTGTGGGGAGAAGCGAGCCCTATAAACGAAAGGATAAGAGGTGAACCCAGCCGACAGCCGAGGCTTGATGCCCAGACACAAAACGAGGAGTGCAGTGCGATAGGCTTAGCATAGATTTAACCGTACTCGTCCGTTAGAGAAGCAAGAGAGCCAGACAAGGAAGACGAAAGAACCGGAACACCATTGTGAGTACGGAGAATACATCGCGGCAACCAGGGTTCATTTTAGAGAAATACTGAGGAAATTGAGGGTAACTAGATCTAGGACTTGAACTGGGGCAACTTTGTGACTGATAAAAAAGGATATGAACAATAAAAAGGCACATAATTATACGCTTTCCTTCTAATGAGGAAAGAATAGTATCGTTGAATCATTTATGTTTCCATTATCAATTAAACTATTTCAGTCACTTGAGCGCACTATATTTCAATTTTCCATTTGCTTGCTGATCCCAGACTAATTACTTTTACTATTTTTTTCTAATTTTTTTTTTTGGGGGGGGG
>BMAT01000468.1:2847-16939 GCA_019649035.1 Elysia marginata
TCGGTTATCTTGACTTTCGTAATGGCGGTCTTTAAGTTAGGCGACAGAAGTATCTCATGCAACATTATCATGTTGAGGCAATGACTGTGAATCTTGTTAGCTTGAAATTGCTCGAGGGGGGGATTGACCTATTTTATAGAGACACAGGATAGGGACAGAGAATGGAGAAATGATTGGAAATTTTAAGAAACACGAATTTATTTGCAGATGCGTCAGTAGTTGCGGGGGCGTAAGCTTCGGATTATAGTTGATACATAATGTAACTTCCAATATCTGTAAACAGAACCTATAATATATTTTTTATTATAGCCGCGAGATCAAAATACTTTCCCTAATAATGACCGAAACGTTTTCAATACTGGGTCAATCAGCCCACGGCAGGTGTGAACAAGTTTTTCGTGCAAGTGTCATTTTGATCTATCTCTTCACATTTTTTGGTATAGATTTGAACATACGCAATCTTAAACACGTGTTGAATAAAGAGACGGCCATTTACATTTACACGCTTGTCTTAAAGTGAGTTAAACATAATTTTGGGGTGAGACATGTATTCAGTTTTGGATTACAATATTCTCTTGGTATGTAGTTAGATCGTTTCGGTAGTGACTTATTTCGCTATCTTATTTCTTTTTATTACACTTTCAGAGCCATTGTATTTATCGTGGCAGCAAGGAAAATCTCGTAAAACGCGATGTTAAGAAGCAGCATAGACGAAGTGTGGGATGAACTATCCAAAACTCTCAGCGCTTTCACAATCTCTGGACCTTTTCCTGTTGAAAGGTTGGAAGAGATAAAGCAAAAGCTGGAGGGAGAAATAACAGACCTTGAAAAATGTGAACATGATCGAGAAGAATTGGCCCAAGACCTTGACCTTCTCACTTGGTTAGAGTTTAAGATAGGGTGTCATCAAAGAGCACTGGAGTTAAATGATAAGGTCCTTGCGTTCACCGAAAACAAGTCTGCCTTTTCTCTGGGAAATCGAGCTCACCTGATGTGGTACCATGGGGATACGGTTCAGACTAGCGCGATTTTGAGCCAACTGCCTGCGCTGATGCAAAACTCTTCGCGGCGCAATGAGCTGGCTTTTAGCCAAGCGCATCAAGCCTATTGCCATCTTCGCCTCGGTGGATTGGCAAACTTGTTGAAATCAGCAGCTCTTTACGAAGAGGCTCTGGCGGCGGTGGAGCCAAGTTGTCATTTGTGGATGCTGCAGGCGGGAAGAGTTTACCGACGTCTTGCTCATCCAAATTTACTGAGGAAAGGTGAGCGTTTGGACTACAGCCTAAAATCACAAAGGGAGGAGAAGGCCAGGAAATATTTTGTATGCGTATCGAAACAGTCGCCAAATCCCAGGTTAAAGTCGTTTGCCCTTGCTGATCTTGCAAGTATGGCTAGCCTCAAAGGAAGTCCACATAATAAAATTCAGCGACTATGCGATGAGGCACTTACCCACAACAACCAATGTACATATGTTTTATTGCATTGTGGTAAGAGTCTGAAAAAGACAAACATTATAAGGGCATTACAGCTGCTGACACAGGCCTCAAATTTAGGTCCATCTTCACACGTGTTGTTTCAATTAGGAAGCTGTTTATTTACTATGTTACATAAAGTTGAGAAGAACCGGAATTTCGGCCGCGTTGAATATTATCAAAAGGAAGCGGAAAAAACTTTTCGTGAAGCAATTCGTCTCGCTCCCACCAACCTACCGGCTCAATATTCGCTGGCCAAATTGTTGTCTCACTGTGGTAAAGTAAAAGAAGCAAAAACAGAATTTTCAAAAATTATAGCTACTGTTATTACATCTCCAGACCATTGTTACGCGCAAACAGTCATGAAGGCATATGAGCAAGCCGCGCTATGCCAGTTAGAGTTAATCGACGATCGTGAGTATGTGGCGAGCTTACCTCATCCGCTTACAGAATCATGTTTGAAAAAGGACGCAGAGAACATGTTGATACAAGCACTTGAGATTGGTTTCAATCTTCTCAGTCAAAAAGAAATAAAAAGTCACCTTGGTCATTCCTTAACATCCTTGTTTCTTATTTCATGTCGCCAAAAAAATATTCCAGATGCTCTTCTACTTATCTCCAGGGTATTCCGCCTTGCCAAAGAGCCAGAAAAAAGTCTTCTCTCCCTGGATCATCTATTGACCCATGTTGAAGACGACCCGGTTACTGTCGCCTCTGTCATTAAAAGTTATCACGAACTTGGGAGTTTTGAAAGGGCATATGCTTTGATGCAAATCTCTGCTAAACTTCTAGAGTCTTGTGCTCTAGATGAAGGTTTCCGTCTGAAAGTCGCACTTTCTGCTGCACACGCACGCCTACAACAGGGAAGCATCCAGGCTGCTCGTATATTCAAGTCACAATTTTTCCACTACAGGCAGCAGCAGCGACAACGCTACTCCATCCAGCCAGAACAAGCTCAAGGAGGACACCCGCCTGTTGCATCTTCTAAAGCAGCAGATGATGATGATGATGATGCAGCAGACCATCAGCAGTTGGACGTGCTCATTTTCTACGATGATTCGAGAGATGGTTCCTCCTCCGCATCGTCGCTTTGCCATGTTTGTAGGAAACTGCAACATGCAATGCGTACGGTTTTTGGGTTAAATGTTTACTCTAATTTGCAGGTATGGTCTCGTAACTTTTACATAATGGGTTTAAACTTGGTCTGCAACATTTTTTTATTAGGGAAAAATTACCTATACGTGTAACTCTAGCTTATTTGGTTCAACTTGTTTTAAAGCAAATAAAAGTGTTTCGGGCTTGTCATACAGCAAAACTTTTTTTTTTAAGAATCTTTAACCCAATTTTTGGTTTTGACAATTCAGTTCATTCAACTCAAGGTTTTTCAGTCACTACAACGTGACATAAGTACATTTATTGAACATAATCAAAGTTCAGTCAGGCTGACAGATTCTAACATAATGATATCAGTACCAGTTTTGTAGTGACGCAAACTGTAAATAATAGAATAACGATTGTAAAGCAAAGAACTGTTGTCACTCGCTCACACAGACACACGCACGCACAGATCTCTCTTCCTCTCTCGCTATTTTTCCCTCCCTCTCTCTCTCCTCTCTGTCTCTCTGTCGCCGCTCTCTCTCCCTACCCTATTTCTCTCCGTCTCTCTCTCTCTGTCTATCATTTTTTCTCTCCCGTCCTTAATCAACAACCAAATGTGTGTATTCTTCTTCACCCGTTTCGCTCAACAGACACCCCCTCTTTCTCTTCTCTTTTCTGCTCTTCACCCCCCTCCCCACACACACTCTCCTTCCTATTAAGCACTGACTGAATATATCTCGTCCTTCCAATGAGTTATCCCTAACGTAACATCACAAACCATCCGTCAAGTAGATTCAAACGAAGGTATTAACCTAAAAAGTTTTTTTCCATTGAAGTTTACAAACATTGAAGAACATTGTGTGAATGTTCCTAAAACAAAGTCAATTATAATGATCTCTTAACTCTAGTATTATTGGGAATGAGATTAAAGCCCAAATTCTCGTTCCTGTTGGCAAACTATCTCTTTGAAGTCAATTGCTTGCGGACAAGGAAGATAACTTTGTGCTTTATTCCCATTCCCATATTCACGGGTCGGGCAAAGAAGCTACAATTACAAATCATTTCCTTTTTCGGCTGATTTTACTCTGTTATCTCCCTTTTATTATACACATAGGCATCCATATTGTTCCCCCAAAAGGTATTAACTTGTTTTTCTTCCCAGAGATGCCTTGAGGGAAAAGTTCGATTGACACAGCAATTCGAAGAAATGACTAAAGCTGCTGTAGTGCTAGTGTTGATCGGATCAGAACCAATGGGCAAGTCAGTACATGTACCAGTATACTTTAAATTTTAAAACAAGAACTTTCATTCAGTGAATAGGCCTTTAGCCCATAACTATAAAAAGGTTTATTAATATTATCATTATTATTATTATTATTATTATTATTATTATTATTATTATTATTATTATTATTTTTTTTTTTATTATTATTACTATTATTACTATTATTATTATTATTATTATTATAATATTTGTTACATTTATATAGCGCCTTTTGTGGCAACTTCAAAGCGCTTTACATAAAAGTACCACGTATAATAAACCATCACTTAAAATATATACAAAAGTACAGTGATATTTCTAGATATAACATAGTCATAAAAAGTAAGTTTGTTGCCTTCAAGCATAGGTAAATGTAGACATAAAATTTCATTATATTTATAATGATTGTGATGTTATAAAAATATTACATAATACTGATTGAGTCCCAAAGTGCCAAACGACTACTACGCCCAGACTTTGCTCCCACTGCACTACACTATAGTGATGATGTTTTTAGAGGACTACACAGCTAAAACTATAGATATAGGTCTATATATAGAGAGAGATATATATCATATCCAGGAAGGGTTTCCTTAATCACAATTTAATACAAAATGAAAAGGAAAAAATGAAATAAGTTTCTCTGCATCAGAACTAATAAATTATTCAGTGTTTTGAATAACTATGAAAGCTTAACTAAAACATATTTGAACGGTGCTAAAAATAATTAAATCTCTCTTTTTTTAATGAAAAATGTTTTGAATTTGTTAAACAGCATGTTTTCCAACTCTACTCGTCATTTTTCGACACCTTTTCGGATTAAAATTTAAGCTTACTAAACTACAAAACCCAGTCTTGACGAATTTGAAGAGCGTTCTTTCTTTTTCTATCCCCCTAAGCTTTAGAACAGCTTGTCTACTGAAACAAAGAAGCGTCTTACTTAAACGTCAATCAAATCCTATCTTAAAGCAGAAATGTACAGAAAAAGCTTATCACTAGATTTTTGTTGCCTTTAATTTTCAGATCAACGATGATTAGGACTGTTTCTATTTATGTCTTCGTTCACGTCGTTTATACCTTTTTAGCTTGTATGCACTTATAAATGTTTACATTTTTAAAATATTTTTTATCATGTATAATACTACATCATGTGCACAAATTTTTATGTCTATAAATATATGTAAAAGCGCCACCGAGCACTTTTCTGTGGATTTTAGGCGCTATACAAATACATTATTATTATTATTATTGTTATTATTATTATTATTGTGATTATTATTATTATTATCTAACCCAATCTCATATACGGTAGTCCTTAGAATAAAGCTAAGGATCTGAAGAGGTAGGAGAACCTCGTGCATGGCTTTCTGTATGCTCACTTTGTTAATATTAATCTATCTAATAAATATAACGTCTCTGTTAATGGAGAGACAACTGGAACAACTATCGTGCGTGTTCCGTAACAACAACAACAACACCAGGCCTTTATCCGCTGGTTGCATAACCGCAGTGACAATGTCGATCTTAAAAAGTGACAACAAAAATACAAGAATATCCGTCGGTGACGGACGTAGGCCCGTCGATTATGTTGAGGTTTTTAATCCTGACCGCCTCGCGAGGATTGAAGCACTGGATTAGTGGAAAGTTGGTGCTGTATATTTTGAAATCCCTGAGGAGTCCATCGATGCTGTTTTCTGGAGGTGTTTAAGCTGGATACAGTGACAGTGCTTTGTGGCAGACTATTCCATGTATTTCTCGCCCTCAAGCCAAAGAAGTTTTCTTCTAGCATCAAAGTGGCAGGCTTGCTTATTAATGAATTTTGTAACATCGGCCTCTTGTTCTCATTTCACTTTGACACTATAATAATCCGCCATTGAGTTTCTAGGCCTCTAATAGATCACCTTTATAAGGCGCCGGTACATTAGACTTTGGAAGGTAAAGAGCTTTCATTCTAAAATCATAACAGAAGTTTGCTATGCATGTAAGCTGTTTGGTGACCCTTCGTTATAGATTTTCAACCATTAAGGCACCAGCCTTGTTGATTGGCGAGCAGACGCAGTTTCCATATTCGAGGTGCGGTCTTACTAGACATTTACAGTACAAAGTAATGAATGACAGTTTATCAAGGCAGTCGAAGGACCTCCGAATGAGGCCCACGAGCCTGTTAGCCTTTTTTACTGCCTTTTCATAATGTTCGCTAAATTATGCTTTGGTGTCGAAGAAACCGTGGTGACAAAAGTTAGACGCAGCGGAAGAAAAAAAATATACAACCGTAGTTATAAAAAAAACTTTAAAAGATTCAAAGGCTCAGTTTTTGCCTTCTCGTTCTTAAAACATTTGCAAAAAAGTTTGCATAGTTTACGTCTCTCTCGCAATGGGGCTGAGTTTTAAGACGCATTTTTCACATATCGAAAAAATGGTCGTCGGAAAAACACTTACATTAATTATGTTTTCACCCGCTTTGTAACTTCGATTGTTGAGTTCTGTAGAATCTAGGTAAGCCATAGAATTAGAATTGAAATTGACTATTTAAAGTATGACTTAGATTTAAAAACCAGTTTAGGTCGTCTAAATTTAGTGCTTGATCCAGAAGATATCTGATTATTTAGCAGAGGATATGAGACTCCCATTCAAAAAAATTAATGTAAAAGTTCATTGTATGGAATATCCCAGCTTTCTTGTTATCGAGTTAATTCTATGGAAGTATACTTTATGTTGGCCATCTGATGAGTGGGGCTTCGTGATTCATTGGTAGACGCTCGGCTTTCGGACCGACAGGTCTGGGGTTCGAGTCCTGCTTTCGGCAGTTCGACGTTTAGTCCCTGAGAAAGGCTATTTATACACATTTTCTTCGCCTCACTCATACGTGAAAGGAGTACCCGATTATACGCACTGGAATCTTGTCAGAGTGCTAGAGTAATGCGCTTAATTCGATGCTCCTCTGTGAGTTCCGAAGATACTTTGGTTGGTATGACCTGTCGCCCAATCAGTGTAAAGAGCTTTGAGCATATAAGTGAATAAGGCGCTATATAAAAACGCTCTTTACTCTTAAGATGGGTTGATGATGTACCTGCTCACATGCGAAGATGACCAGACTAGTCTTCTGGTTGCAGGCAGGTGAGGTATGTTTGGACAGGGCTGAGGAGGTGATCTTCCCTCTAAAGATTTTTTTGCATCGAGGGCAGGGAATACCGAGCACTTACCGAGCACTAGACCCGCTTGGGAAACGGAACTAAAGCCCTAAGGCTCTGTCTTTCTATTTCTTACGCATACCTTCCTTTACTCAAGAAACGCCTCTCCTCGCTGTTTGTCGCTCCAAACCTGAAGTGGGCGCGACAGATAGAACTCTTTGCAACAGGCTCCTTCAAGCAGGAGTGAGAAATATTGCCATTGCGCAGTTGGAGAGCCTACTTCCTGGAATCTTTTTATGTTCATCTCTCGGCATAGCAAGTGCTTGCCAGTAGGGCAGACTGTTCGGTAATCAGCTTTTGCCCATGTGATGAATGTTGCCAGCCCATCAAAGCTGAGGCAGAGCGCACTGGATTAAGGTTGATAGGCGAGAATTCTCTCAATCATGGCACGCCTCAGGACTCTTGAGTCTTGCTTTTTTGTTTTATCTTCGAAAATGCATGGAAAGCCTTAAGTTTTTTGGGCATTTCATACTTATCGTCTACCCACGTCTCGCATGAATAAAGACGCGGATGCACGATCATCGTTTTGTACAATATCTAGATCCCAAAAGCCCCCGGCACTCCCAGAACTTATCTCAATCTACCAAAGGCTGTGTTGGCACCAGAGACCCGATTCACCTCGTTTTTACGAGTTGTGACACAGTCCTGCGAAGGTAGTCTAAGTTATTACAAAAATGATCGAAAGATTACAACGGTGTGAAATTAGCAGTCGAGAGAAGTAGGCTTTAAGTAGAAATGCCCGAAATGTTAGCCCGCAGTATGATTCGAGTCTTCGACTTATAGAATCTTCGGCACCCACCGTCTTGCCACTGAGAGAAACCTAGCTTATACCATGTCGCTACTTGCTTTTTATAAAAGGAGTTTCATGGCGAAAGTCCTTGCCTAGCATGTCTAAGCGACTTGTTTACTTAAACGGGAAGATCCAAATGGCACCATTAATCAACCGTTGATTCCGGAAGCACACCAACACTTAACCTTAAACAACAAACAAAGAGTACAAATCTGAATATTTAATAACATTTTAGTTATGCCTTATATAAAATATATATCAGAATAAACAGCGGGGACAGCTGCTGCGCAATCAAACTATTGAAAGATTTTGAAAGTATGAAATCAGCAGTGGAGAGAGGTAGGCTTTAAGTGGAAATGCCCGAATCGTCTGCCACTCGTATGATTCGAACCTTCGACTTAGAATTATTTATTACAAACACCTATTACAAACTAGCACCTACTACTGCCAGTATCTGTCCTGTTTTAACTGTGAGTCCGCTGTAAGGTAAAACCACGATCAAAATGACGCCCTTTTTGTTTTAATCTTAGCTTTCAAACTAAACATGAGAACATTTACATTTTGAACAGTGGTATTACTTTTTGACTTCCAACGAATATATGTTCATCGTGCTACCTCACGCCCCCAACCCCTTTCTTTTTCCTGTTTTCCCTAAGCCATGTGATGACCTTTGTTTCAGCTATTTCCAAGGTTTCCTTAGTTTCCTCCCAATCCTGAGCAAGCAGTGTGAGGACAACCCGACTCCCCCGCGGATACTTGTAGCTTTAACACAAGACAATGTCAAAGTGCCTTTTCCAACCTCAACGGTTTTTGAAAGAACGCCCTTGATTGGGCCTTTGGTGGCTTCATTTCAAGCTTTCGTGGATATGTGTCCCCACAAAAAAACTGAATCGTGGGATTTACTGCCTGAAGGAGCACCTGTTGGTGAGAGTGACCGCAAATGCGTGGCCGATATTATGTCCTTCTTTTGCTGTCTGATATCTACCGATTGGCCATTGCCTACTGATGAAAGCAAGGACGCTGGTAAAGAAACTCTATAACGTTAGTTAACGTATGAATGTATCCATGGGGGCTTTTTATTTCAATTCATGCGAACGTACATGTTTCAGGTTTTTTTTCACTTCATTACTACCATTACATGTCTCTATTTCTCATGAGAATGAACTATGATAGCAGCTGCATTCTGCCGTGGACAAACGAAATGCAGTATATCTCATATGGTTTATATTGCAGATACTTCTTTTCGTTTTCCCCCAACAGTATTGATGACCAGGTCTCTAAATGCTTTATCCACTGTCTCGCAGCCCAATACCAACCAATGTACTTCTACCTTCTGATTTCACAGAGGAGCAGTTATATAAACAGGGCTTTTACTAGCTCTCTGAAAAGCGCTTTCATTGGCCATCATGATCAGCTAGGGCATAATGGTGGGGTCACAAACCGACTAATTATCATATATACGGTATGCCATTGAATTGAAGCATCTCCTGATCCAAAGGCCAAAAATCTATGATGTGATATGAGTGCTCTCGTCCGGGTCTTTGAGTTTACTTTTACCTTTGCTCAGTATTCCCATCTCCGGAATTCTCAAATACAATTATATATTTTAAAAAATGCCCTTTCGTAACGTCTTGAATCTTTTCTTTCTAGTCCTCACAGCAAGGTGACTATCTACATGTACAGGGATTATGACTTTGCTCATTTTCTGGTGCTTAGTCTTGGAAACGGCTGTGTACGCTTAGAAATTCACATTTTAGAGTAATGTATACATGTACAAGTGTGAATATCACCGGATGCTTTTAAACAAAGAACTACTTATGCACTTCATATTTAATTTGTATTGTAATATTGATTATCGATTGAGGTTGATTTTTCTTTACAAATTTCGATTTAAGGACGATGTACGTTTTTACCATAGCTTATTATCATTTTTAAGATTTTTTTCTTTTTACAAATGTACTACTTGAGGGCTTAGATCCTAGTTTATAGCTTATTATCATTTTTAAAGTTGCTTTCTTTTTACGAATGTAATAGTAAAGGGCTTAGATCCTAGTTTTTGGTGTTGTGAAATTGTAATGCATTTTGCGTGTTTGAATTATAAGTCTTTAGCATTGTTTTTTTTTTGTTTTAGTTTGCACTATTTTAAACTTGTGTATGACTACTTTTACATTTTTTCAATGTTTTAACGGATGTCTATGGCTACAATTACATAATTTGAATGCATTTGATATTAATTCATAAGTAATAATCGTTGTCGGACTTTTTATACAAAGTATTAAAGTAGGACCAAAGGCCATTTTGGTTGATGTAATAGTTTTGATTCGTTGTAAAAATCTTTAATTTTTTTTTTAATGTCACACTATTTTGCAATATTTATGTTTCTTCTGAAGCGATTTTGTTCTACCATATATTAGCGTCACGGCGCCCTTTTTAGTGGATTTTAGGCGCTCTACAAATAAATTATTATTATTATTATTATTATTATTATTACTATTATTATTATTATAATTATTATTATTAAAGAATTTTTGTGTAAGAACCACATTGTCTTGCTTGTCTCGCGTGGATTCTTAAATGCATCGGTACCAGTTTGTTTCAAAAAAGTTAGTTGTCTAAAACCTGAGTACATATACCCTAAATCTGTTTACTGCCTTGTAAAAGGCAGAACCTTTTCTCAATGATTTTTTCTCTATTGGTTTGGTTTTATAATATATGTTTACATGAAGTATTGAGTTGGGGGGGGGGGGGTAAGAAGGGGGGGGGGGGGATACTTAATGCCACTAAAATATGCGCCTTTATGAATTACCCCGGTACGCGTTTGTTTACTGCGATCCTTACTTAATTGCAGGCATTTCTTTTGATTCCAGGGCTTTATTGTTCATGAAGCTTCCTAGCACTTTGTTATCTTTATTGATGATTTTTGTAGGTAACATAATTATGTATTACTCTTTCATTTTTTTGCAATTCGTCATGCAAAATTTGTGAGTTAGCACCAGATGTGCTAGGCTACAAGTATGAGGCCTAAATTATAAAATTACTTTTAACCCTACAGCTGTGATGCTTTATTGTTATTATTATTATTAGTAGTAGTAGTAGTAGTAGTAGTAGTAGTAGTAGTAGTAGTAGTAGTAGTAGTAGTATATTATTATTATTTATTATTAAATTTATTATTATCATCATTATTGTAGCTGCCTATTTATGCTAAATCTTCTTTTAACTCATGAATATGATTACAGTTTGAAGCTGTTTATTGCAAATCGAATTTACATTAGTACACAGCATTTTTGTATTACTATTAGGCATTAAACATTTATTTATCAGTTTTGTGGAACTTTTGTATTATTTACAAGGCGTATGGTGGGCATATACTCGTTGTTTCGTGTAAAAACTTGGAGCTCACGTCTTTTTTCAACCATTTTGTTAGTTTTGTATTTAATCGAACAAAAGGTTTTTTAACCTGAAATCTATCGCACTTTTACTATGTGTATAACACAAGGCTTACTGATTTTAACATGCTGTTTGTTTACATTTTATTTAACACCAAAATTAGTATTAGTATTAGTATTATTCATGTGATAACCTTTTTTGAGTGCTGTGATTATCTTAAATATACAATAAAAAAAAGAAAGATGAATCGCGTCTATGCGGTTTTGTCTTAAGAAAAAATGTGTTGTAATGGCTTCTGGTTGGGGAATCGGCCCAAGAGCTGATGGGGCGAGTGTTGATTCTTGTTTGCAGAACAGTCTGGTTTTTTGTTGTTTCTTTTTTTTTTCTTGTTTTTTTTCGTATAGAAAAGTGTTTATTGTAGTTGTAGACAAGTCTATTTGGGACCGTCAAGGTGTGCAAACGGCTAATAACGGTGCTCTGTGTTATTTACCTTCCATGAGAATCCAAACTATCCAGGTCTAAGTTTATTAAGGTGGGTTTAGCTCGCTCACACTGCGGTGACTCCAGGCAGTTACACGTTGAATCGCACTCCCTTGGAGCAAAGAGTTTGGAGAGCAAGAGAGCCGAGCGACACTGACTAAGCGTATACGCATGGATGCATAGCAACAGAAATAGAGCCGTTCAATTCAAAAGATAATAGCGGCAAGTACAAAAACACATACTACTACAACTTACACTAAACCACTAGGCGTGTGCTTTGTTTACCGCCTCTATTCGCATACGCTTTTGTTAGCACTGATGTCACAGAGCGTTAAGCTCAGTTCTCCCTCTTGCTTGCTATTCAATTCTCTTTTCTTTGAGCAATTTGACTGGCTGAAAAAGATATTGAGCCCACACACACATAAATACATGGCCTGTTTCTTGCTAGGTAACTGACGTGTATCATTTTCCGTTTGTTTGTTGGATGTTTTGTGAAATATTAAAATCTGATTAAATTAATGTCCTTTTATGCACCAAAGGTGGTTTATTCATATATTTATTTCTTTAATTGTGTGTACTCGTTACATTTTCTTTCATAAGTCTGTCATTGTTGTAAATTTTAAAATCTGAAATCCTTAATTGGACTTCATTCAAAAGCCAATCAAACATTAAACCAGCAGAGGCATAATCATTTTTAAGATGTTGACCTGTTTAGTCGGCTTGCTTTCCTTTAAAACCTTTCCCTGGCCTAGTCTATAATTTATATAGATTGCAAAACTTGCTTTTCCTGCTTACAATAGAACATACAAAAATATTTACAGTACAGTTGGGGTTTTTACACCAATGCTTTACTGTACCCTAGCAATTTAAGAAAAATAAGGACATACGCTTAACTTTTTTCATTCTCTAAACGACCTGAGCTACACTTATCAATCTTTTATTAATACCGGTAGTGATCGTTAAAAATGATTTTCATTTCTCTATCCTATCTCAACTTAAATCTCAGCTCTTTTTAATGTTGCAGTAACTATATCCAAAATTTGGCATTCTCTGTGAAGTTTATCTTTCTTGTCGCATTTATGGCATTTTCAGTCCTAAAATGGCATTACTTGTACATGACTGATAAATCTAGTTTTTCCTTATTTTTATTTTTTTTAAATGACATGAGGTGCATTTTCGATAAATACCTCACCTTAGGAAATTGTTAGTTTGCGTACTTAACACGATTGCTTTCCTCCAAAGTTATCATAACACATTGATTGTTTTACAAAGCCTTAATCTCAGATTGCATAACAGACATGGTACATATATATCTAAATGATCAGCAAATCTAAATTAATGCATTATGGTTTGATATAAGGTCTACAAAATGCTTGTACTTTGTTTTTTTTTTTTTCTTGTTTTTTTTTTTGTTTAATAAAGACTTCTAGAATAATGCTGCACGTTAACATTGTTACGTTTTGCATACTTAGATTTTAGAGTTGTTTCGAGAATTTTTCTCTTGTGTATGTTTTTGATGTTCCCGAACTTATTTGGTTGAAATAACCACATCAATGAATTATAATTATAGCTATAACATACAGATTTCAACGAGTTTTGTTTTTGAAATTTTTATCTAATTAGTAGAGAACTAGTAACGTAGAAAGGAAAACAACCTATTTTTGGTAGCAAAGCAGCAGCAGCAGCAGCAGTAGTAGTAGTAGTAGTAGTAGTAGTAGTAGTAGTAGTAGTTGTTGTTGTTGTTGTTGTTGTTGTTGTTGTTGTTGTTGTTGTAGTAGGAGGAGGAGGAGGAGCAGCAGCAGTAGTAGTAGTAGTAATGGTAGTAGCAGTACTAGTAGCAGTAGTAATAGTGGTAGTAGTAGTAGTAGTAGTAGTAGTAGTAGTAGTAGTAGTAGTAGTAGTAGTAGTAATAGTAGTAGTAGTAGTAGTATTGCTGGTGCTGTGTAGGTAGTGGTCAGGGTGGTCTTTTATTCTAAAATACCAGTAACAGCATTATACATAAGTGTGTACAAACGTTAGAATCAAAATTTTAAGAAAAGTGATACTTGCATTACTTCTTTCAGGACAGGTTATGATACCGCAAGTTGGCGTTTTTGTTGTTTGTTTGTTTTTTTTCTGAATACGTTTGTGACAATGCGGACAGCATAGACAGTAATTTAAATGTGTTAGTTAAAGCAAAAGTTCAGAAGTTTTCAACAGAAAATTAACCCGACCTTTTCTTTTGTTAAGCGTTTTTTTGCTGTCAAACCATGTAATCACGGTACCGGACTTAAAATGGGAAGAAATAAAAAAATAAAATGCATTAAGTTTCGTCGAAATCTAAATTCCATCTCCCTTGAAATTCATGGGTCGATGCTAAAAACGTTCATCTTAAGTTTGTTCTCTCTCTCTCTCTCTCTCTCTCTCTCTC